>QLPA01005001.1:0-13647 GCA_003313945.1 Lactifluus pinguis | reverse complement strand
GGACAACCTACTATCGGCGTACCTGCAGACAAGATGGCCGCGTTCCTGAAGGAAATGAAGTCCGTACGACTAAGGAAGGTGTATAACGCACCGGCAGATATGGGACGACCCACTCTCCGTGCGACTTCCGCCGACAACTCGTTTGTTGCTGTAGGCATTCAGCGGCCACCACGCCCGGTCGATGGCCCGGTTACAATTGGCGGGAAGCGAAAGAGGGAGGTCGATACGCAGGCGTCGGAAGGCGTGCAGTCGATCAAGCGTCGATTGATGGGTCCAATTCCTCGCTCTGCAGACTCTTCCTTCCAATCTACAAACACGAGCTTCTCTTCTCAGTCTCAGTCTCAAAGCCAGAGCCAACCAGAGGCAGGACCTTCGAAGGCTCCCCGCTCACTCATACCCGTACGAGCGTGGCCTTCGAGCTCTGTGGATGGGACGGACGTGACGCCGTCGCTCACTTCTGATGGAGATCCCGAGCAAGTACCCGATGAACCGTTGCCTCCGACTCCTCCCCAAGTACCCATAGTCGCCGCTGAATCGCCGGAGCAAGAGGCTCTTTCACCTGTATCATCCCCCCAAAAAGGAACGGCTGTTCCTCCCCCACCTACTCACCCTCGACGCGCTCAGCCCCATGAAAGACTCGCCCATAGTGTGTTTGACAAGCGTCCGCCACGATCACCACTTCCTGCACCTACACCACTCAAGGCACGCCCTCCAACACGATCCGCAGCGCGACGCAGGATACTCGACGAATCTGACGACGAGGAAGACCCGCTGGCGATCGCGGTGCCCGATTCACTCCTTATTGTGCGCGCGCGACGAGAGCGAAGAGCCGCAGCAGTGGGGACAGGAGCTGCTCGGCATACACGACGGGATAGTGAGTCATCGGCACAGCAAGGTGGGGAGCCAAGCAAGACTGCGCGACGGCGCACGCTAGACGAGGAGCTACGCAACTCTGATGGCGTGACTGAAGACGACTTGTTGGCGTTTGATATTGAGCCGCTTGTGTACACCACGGTTGGGCCGGCTAGTGGACCTGGGCGTGGGCGTAAAGGGTTTCTTGCGCACGGTGGCGGTGGAGGTATCCCCGTATACGTGGGCGCTGGAACTGTCCAACGCAGCGATGACGACGAAGATGACGATGAAGTGCAAGTAATCGAACCTCCACCGCCACCTCCGGCGCCAAGAAGAACAAGAGGACGTACTGGTAGTGGTGTGCGGAGATGATGATGACTTGTGTTTTACGATGATTTAGAACATATGACACGAGATCTACTAGTATCACTTGTTCATTGGTCTAAAGCTGTATGTAGTACATTGATTGTTGTGAACTTTTGTTTTCGTTTGTTTTCGGGCTTTTTTGTTACTATTATCATTTTGTCTTTGTTACCCTATATTTCACTTCCTTTCCACTATTCCCCCGGTGTGTGGCTTGTAAACACAAGGAACGTTGAGAGAAATTCGAATTCGGTTCAGAGCCAAGAGACCGGAGATCCTTAAACGCGTCCGTCTCTGTCGGCGTTTTCGGTCAGACAATCTGATCCTTGCCTTTGTACTGATATGACTGGCCACATATTCGGCATCTCCGACTCTGCCCTCGTCTCACTCTCAGCACGTTCACGAGTGTCCATACAGCGATTGCTCGCTCATTCACCCGAATCCTCCAACGCGTACGTACAGTCATCATGATTTCCGGGCCGGCAGCGCCCGTTCACTCGAGATTCTCTTTCTTTTGAACCTGATTTGTGCTTCCCCCCCTCCCTTCTCCCATTTTAGATATGCGGATCTACCGTTTTCGAAGCTCGCCGCTGTGCTGGTTCTGTTGTATGAAGGAGCCGGCGGCGAGCTACGCGTGCTCTTGACTACCCGCTCGAAGGAACTGCGTTCCCATCCGGGACAGACCGCACTCCCAGGAGGGAAAATGGACAAAACGGACGCTGGGGTCGTCGAAACTGCAGTGAGCCCTTTTCTTCTCTTTGGCCCTTCCCAATGGAGTCATTGACCCATGCATGGCCCGGGATTTTTGCGATTTTTTTGGCGGGTAGTTTAGGGAAGCAAATGAAGAAGTCGCACTCCCACTGTACTCTCCACACGTCCACACCCTCTGCACTCTCGAACCATTCGTCTCGCGGTACATGGTAGTGGTCACTCCCGTGGTAGCCTTTCTCAATGACCTCTCCATTCTGGAGGAGCTGCGCGCAGCTCCGGGTGAGGTGTCACATATATTTGACCATCCGCTCGAGGCACTGCTCGATCCTGAGTTGGCCCGCAAGGAGGAACTCGTACCGCTAGATAGCGAGCATTGGCCTTACAAGGAGAAACTCCACGTGCGTCCCCTCATTTTAGCGTCTTTCAGTTGTTCCTTTTCTCACTCTTATGGTTGTCGCCTGTGCTCAGAATTTCACGGACGCCCTCTGGCTAGGGAGTATTTACCGCCTGCACCGCTTCAGGAGCACAGCATCGCCAGTGAAAGGATTGACGGCAGACATCCTCGTAGGCTTTCTCTCATTGCCCTACTTTGTTCCCTTTGGCTGACGATGGAAATTTAGATGGAGATTGCGAAGATTGCGTACGCTCGCGATGCTGCATTTGAGAGGTGGGGACCAGGCCAATTGAAATCTTTCAACGAAATCCAACAGGCTATCTCGGCTAGCTCGCAACCACACTGGCAGCCCTTACCTGGAAACGTTGCATCAACTGCAACTGTGTTGGCCTGATAGTTACTCAAACATCAGGTCGTTTCTCATCGATGTACGTATAAGAATACGGTAATGCCCTAATAGAATTTGTGAGGAACGCACTGGTCTATAATCACCAAGTGATCCCATCTGACCTTGAACGACCGCAAAATGAAGGAAGAACGGCGTGGTCGACCAGGACAGCCTGAGAGTGGACTCTTGACCTTTGTGGAGTTAATGCATATGTATCAGTACGGCCATGTGTGGGATGTGCCAGACACCTAGGCGAAATATGAGGCCGGCTACTCTCCTCGGTATCTACTTAGGGTAATGTTTTGGTGTATATAAAGTAATGTAGCGTTTAGTAGCAATACTAAACGCGATGGTGACATCGGATTCCAATCACACATAATAGTACTACTACTCGGAGCGCTACGATACACATACTTTTCCTGAATCTGAAACTATATATAGCACGAAATGTTTTTACAACTACTAGTACAATTGCGGTAACAAAGACGCGCTTGTGGACGTGTGCTACGTGAGTCGAGAACGTGCCGGTATCATATCAAGGTTGGGGACATAGTGTAAGTTGTGGAATGGAATGAAGATTGGGTTGTCACTATTGTCAGTGATGGTTGTGGGGATGGGCTGCGGTGTCGCATCCACGCTTATTAGCCTGAGAAGCGTGCTCTGAGAGCAGCTTGATCATCTCCTCGTCATCTTGATCCGCAATCTGGAATGCTGTCCTGCCACTGTTATCCACCACCCGTATATCCGCTCCATGCTCGAGTAATAGGCGTGCGACCGCAAATCTCCCCTCCGGTGTTCCCATCCAACCATCCCAGTGGCTTCTCGCCACAGGCAGATGTAGCGCGGTCGAGCCGTCATCTCTCTGCGCGTTCACGTCTGCGCCGTTGACTAGCAATAACCGAGCCACATCGACAGAACCATGCTGGGACGCTCTGTGCAATTGGGTTTCGCCGTCGGTACTCTTAATCGTGACGTCTGCGTTATTTTTCGCTAGTAATTGAGCTGCCTCGAAGTTCCCCCACGTAGCGGCATAATGTAGTGGTGTCCAACCATTTATGTCCTGGACATCCGTATCCGCACCATGACTGAGTAGCCACTGCCCAATTTCAGTGTCGCCATGTGTCTTTATATCATGCAGTGGTGTGTGTTCATTGGGGCCCCGAACGTCAACCTTTGCACCGTGATCATAGAGTAACTGTGCGACATGAAAGTGTTTGCCTGCCAATGCAGCCCCCAGGGGTACCCAATACCATCCGCCATCGGCATTCACATCTTGTAGATGCCTGACAATGAGGTCCTCTGCAAGGTCACGAAATCCACAGAGTGCGGCGTAATAAAGGGGGGAAGCCAATCCGCGGTGGGCACATGTAAAATGGCACGAACTACGGGGGGGTCGAGTGTCTATGTCGTAGAGACAGAGCCACGCCCAAAAATGAAGCTTGTTGGGATCAAAAAGAAGTTGCAGCCCCTTCCATATCTCGGACGACACATCCCCAAATTGGGCATGGTCGACCCAGTATCGAGCCGCATAGTCAGCCAGTGGAAACTCCTCTATAAATTTATCTTCATCCTCCGAGCCTTCGTCTTCCAAGTCTTCATCCTCCAAGCCTTCGTCCTCCGAGTCGGCGTTATCTTCATCCTCCGAGTCAGCGTTTCCTTTATCCTCCGAGCCGACGTTATCTTCATCCTCCGAGCCGGCCTCATCTTCGTAAACGAGTTGGTTTACTGGCAAACGCAGCAAGACACCTAGGCAAGATTGTGCGAGGGTATTGTGCGCGGGCTCCAGGGAAATATGATAGCGGGAGACATCCGCACTTGAATCGGCAAGACGAGGCGAGGTCAGGAACTCCTTTACGGAGAAATGAGAGAATTGAACGACTCGTGATCGGCATGTGTTGACAATGGCAATCAAACTGGAACATGCCGCCTGGAGAGCCTCTTCTTGATCTTCCCACCGCCAGTCTGGGTTCAACATCGGAATACCTTCACCACTATCTAAGTTAACAGCGAGGACTTCTCCAAGTTCCTCAACGCGAAGTGGTCGGGTGGCCACTACAAGACATTGGAATAGGCGATAAGCATCCTCGCGGTTTGTGCCTTTGATCCCCTTCAAAACACGTAGATACGTCTCGTCCAGGGATTCGGGCAATTCATTTAGGACACGCTCGACATTGCGTGCAAGACATTCCCTTAGCGTTTCCAGCTGACACACAACCCATCGAAACCTGACTATTTTCGTGAGAACGTGTTACCAGCATAAACAAACATCCGCACATTCCGTCAGCATTTTGGGAGAGCGTCTTGATAACTAGGTCCTTAACTTCTTGTCGCCACTTCTTCATCACTGGCTCCTTGTCAGAATAAATCACCGAGCGAATGTAGTCGGCGATATCTTCCTTCTGGCCATCTTGGTCGTGCAGAGATAGCTTGAGACGTGCGAATTGTTCAAGACAATTTCGTATATCAAGCTCGGGGCGGCTTGTTACACATATGTACAGGTTTGGAAGCTGCAGCTCGACGAGTTCCTTCAGAAACTCTAAGACCTTTTGACGTGAGCGAGGCACCCCAATTGACTTGGAAATATTAGGGCATTCGTCAAGAGCGTCGATAATAAGATAGGTTGGGACTTGTCCAAGGACCCGAAACATGCTTTTGAGACAATGTGAAAGTGCACTTTCACTTGGTTGTTGTTTACCCTGACCATGCTTGGAGTACAAGTCGAAAAGGGCCTTGAAGCAAAGCTCGGATTGACGACAGAGCTGAACGAGAAGAGAAGTTTGCAAGGCGCGAAGGTCTTGCTTCGAAGCATCTTTAAAGTCGAAGAAAAAATACACCATGTGAGACGGCCTAGTGTCGAGAGACTGTTTGAAGTCATTGACGATCGCAGAGCTGGTCGAAAATGTGACTTTCTTGAAAGATCATCAGTCAGATAGTGATGTACCTAAGAATGCTTTTTCCGGATCCGGCTATCAAGTCATAAAGGAGAGATCAGCAACAGCAAGTCGCTGGACAAAGAACATATGTACGTTTTCCATTAATCCAGAATAAGGACCCATGACCGGATGTTTTCCAATCTTGAAAGGCCTGCCCTTGAGTGAACCAAACCGCAGTGCCATCGTGGTAAGCACCTCGGGCGGTGTTATAATTGATGGAAGGATCTGGAGGGGAAAGCCACTGGTGAAACGATTCGCATAACTGATGTTCACTGGCAGTGGCATTTTGAGACTCTAGCCAGTGTCTCAGATCTCCAAGATCGTCCCCAACCTGTTGCGTTGCTAACGTCGTTTCCCTTATACCTATGGTCATGAACCTCATTATTAGCGGTAGACTGGTCCAAATACACGTTGCGCACCGCCAACAATCTGCTCCATTTTATTATCCACGTTGTCAGTAGCTTCTAGGACTTGCACAGTTGCGGCTCGAGCCTCATCATTTGACAACATTTCCAGCCTTTGCAGCGCATCTTCAATATCCGTCTTTCCAAACAGCTTCCTCAGATATTTCTCTGGGAATTGTCAGTCAAGTGATAACTGCCGAGAGATCGACTCACTCCCCCATCCTTTTCTGACCTCCTGCGTCGCAATAGCCAAAATCCCAAGAACTTCAGCCAGTATCTTCGCAATCAAGTTCTTCATCGCTTCGGTCAGTTGAACTTTAACGTAGATCTCGAGACGTCCGAAAAAGGTTTCGATTCTGTCGAAAAGACCAACGAGGGTGTCTTGGCTTGCACCAACATATTTGGCCGCCTATAGACTTTATGAGTCAGATTTGACTGTGCCATTCAAGAGAACAACATACTGAGAGGAAGATACCAATTCCGGCAAAAATCACTTTTGCCGGTGAGAATACCTCGAGTCCGAACATTAGAGGGCAGATCCTTGATGGGACAGATCCGAAGATTCACCATGCCAACACCCTGGCCAAGGGTGCCGGAAAGTGCGCATAGAACAGTAACAGTGGTGTTGAGCCATTGTTTTGAGCTCCCAATATCACTCCGACATTGAATGAACTGTTGATTATTGTATTGTTTGTTAAGTAAGTCGAGGATAGCGCCAGGGGAGTCGCAATCTTCCAGTTGTACTGTGAGCTGGTGGGCAAGAAGGTCGTTCTTCGTCTTCCTTTTATACTTGTTCAGGGCGGCATCGAAAATAGATCGGAAATTGGAAGAGGAAGAGGAAGCTGAGTGTGTCAGGATGGGAGTGTGCGACATAGGAATATAGCCAATCCGATTGGGATTCGGTGTGTGTCAAGGTGTCTCAAGGGTGACAATAGATCTGCTTGCTGCCTCATGTAAGTTAAGTTACTCAGTCAGTGCACGTGATGAGAGTAGCTAAGCGCACGCCTGCCAGTGCTTGGCGTCTCATAGAGGTGTTTCAGTTTGCCATCGTCATCAAACACTATTTATACAAAGTGCTGCGTCGTCATTGACAGGAAAAGGTGCAAAAATAGCTCCGGCGCTGGAGCTGCCAGTGTTCTTTTTCCTCTATCCCGCTCCTAAAAACCTGTTGATTGAAGACTGGACTTCGTTTGACAGTCACAGAGGTACAGCGAAGAGCATCGTGAAGAATCTGCGCTACAACCCCTTCCCTCCCGTCATGCTCGTCACGGTGATCGGACATTGAGTCAAGGACAAACTTGAGCGCCTGAGTACTGTGTCCCTGACTTCACCGCCGATTGTCCATTGCGATCCCTGCATCGTCTTCCCTCACAGCCCACTGGTTTGTGTGGACGCTGTACTGTCCTTCTCCTTTTCCCTGCTCCGTGGCATGCCTTGTGCACTTCCTGACCAAAAGCCTGTCTACTTTGACTACGTGGCATCCCTTCCAGTCCTTTGAACTCTTTAGAACCCCCTCCGCAACCCACGCTGAGTACCAGAGGATCCCGAGCGGGATCTGTTTGTGAGTTGTCTGGGCATCACGGCTAGCGGGTCTCAGATGGTGGTGGTGATGGTGTGCTAGCGAGGTGGTCATAGAAGAAGGGCGCATGGTGGATCTCTTAACATGTGAAGCACCCTCACTTCAGGGTCGAGTTTGGCTCATCCAAGGAGGGTAAATGAGAGATTACCTTGCAAACATCAAAATGTCCAACCAGATTCATGTGTGCAGGAAGAGAGGTGCGCGTCTCGTGTCCAAATTTCTATCTGTATCTTTCGTGTTGAGAATCTGTCTGTTATTTTTGTTCCCGAAAGCTGATGAGGAGACAAGGAACGACCCCCACAGACTACTCTGATTCTACTCTGATTTATTCCACGACCCCACCGCCACCTTCACCACCACTACGATGTAGATCTCTTGTCCTTCCCTGCATACAATCAACTCCTGAATCAGCGGATCTGTCCTTTTCCAATGTTCGTGCACATCTATGACACTGGGATACTAGTCGGGGCTCCGATTAACGCATCCATTGAGCCAGAGCCAGCCAGAAGCAGGACCTTTGAAGTCTCCGCCTCGTCTATACGGTACAAGCGTGGCCTTCGACTCGGAGTTCTGTGGATGAGACGGACGTGACGCTATCGCTCACTTCTGATGGGAATCCTAAGCAAGTATCGATGACCCGTTGCCTTCCGCTCTTCCCCAAGCACCCATAGATGCCGCTGAATCACCAGAGGAAGAGGTTCTATCAAAGTCAAGTCACTGGTGTCGGACCTTGAAGGACCGTGAGAAAAATGACCATTGGCTTTGTACGACCGTTTCCCCCCGCGTCGCGTCGTGCAGTGTACTGCCATCGACATCGCCCATCGATCCAAATGTTGTACGTGCATCAATGTCGAACACCGTGACCCAGGAGAAATTCAAGAAGGCTGTTGTGATTGTAACGAGTCTTCTATGGGAAGGTTCCATCCAGCCCACAAAGGAGAATCAAGTCTACGTGGGCACCCTTATTTTCTTTCGTAGACCTTTCACCTAACTGGGTCTAACCTAGTTATATTCTTATTACAAGCAAGGTGGGTTTTACGAGGCGCAATTGTGGGCATCACGGTCCTCATTTCCACCAAACTTCGAAGTCTAGCCACCGAAGGCAACGTCAACATCCCGAGACCTGGTATGCTCGACTTCACGGGTAAAGCGAAATGGTGCGCGTGCCCGATCGCCTCTCTTCCTTTAAGGCCATAATTTCTGACACGATGTAAAGCCTTCACACTCTATCACATTGCCCTTCACCGTACAGGGACGCTTGGCATGATCAGAACGGCTCATCGAAGGAGGGGGCATGGACCAAATATGTAGAGAAGCTCATCGCCGTGCGTTGCTCATGTGCCCTCATAAATGTCGTGACGCTGACCTACCAATATATTATCGAAGCTGCGGGGACGAAAGAGGCAAAAGGTCATATAGTCGAGATCAACGCTACCTGATTTGTCGAAGGCAGATGGAGCTCGGAAGTCCCAGGGGAGAGAGAGGGGTGTCCTTGTCAAATACTGTGTATGTGTCTTGTACGTCGTCCTGGTCACGTTTATCTGCGTGTATCATCCCCAAAAAGAGGGCGGCCGTTCCTCACCCGTCCATACCCCCTCGACGAACACAGCACCATAGGGATCTAGTGCATAGCTTGTTCGACAAACGTCCCTCGCGATCGCCAGTTCATGCACCTACACCACGCAAAGCGCGTGCCGCGGAATACTCGACGAATCTGACGACAGAGAGGACCACTGGCGATTGTTCCGCCTGATTTACCCCTTGCAGCGTGCCCGCAACGAGGCGAAGCCGGGGGCAGGGGCTGCCCTGCATGCACGGCGGGAGTCATCAGTGCAAAGAGGCAAGCCGAACAAGGCTGTCCGACAGCGCATGCTAGACCCAGAGCTACGCAACTCGGGTGGCGTCACTGGAGAAGACTTGTTGGTGTCCGGTATTGAGCCGCATGCGTACACTGCGGTTGGGCCGGCTGGTGGACCTGCGCACGGTGGCGGTGGAGGAATCCCCATATACGTGGGCGCTGGAACAGTCGAAGGCGTAGAAGGGGGCGATGAGGATGATGAAGAAGTGCAAGTAGTCAAAGCTCCACTGCCATCGACGCCGCCAGTCTGAGGAAGAACAAGAGGACGTACTGGTGGTGGTGTGCGGAAATGATGACTTGTGTTTTACAATAATATACTGTTCATTGGTCTTAACCTGTAAGGTCAGGAATCTGACCGACAGACGGGACGGGGATCCCAAATTTCTCTCGAAGTTTCGAGTTTATCAATAAAGTCACAGACCGGGTAAGTTACAACCCGTGGAGCGGAAGTGAAAATAGCCTGATGAGGTTACCGTAACATAATCTCCGAAAACAAACTTCCAAGTTCCAACAATCAACAATCAAACGTACACCTCTACCCGTATTCGGCATCTGCGACTCAGCCCCACCGCACTCTCAGATAATTCACGACAGAGTGGTTGCTTGCTCATTCGCCCAAATCCTCCAACGCGTACGTCTTTCTTAATTTCATTCTCTTCCAACTCGCAACGACTTCCGTTTCAACCTTCTAAATTTTGAACTCGAATCGCCCCCCCTAGATATGCGGACCTACCCATTTCGAAGCTCATCGCAGTGCTGGTTCTGTTGTATGAACGCGCAGGCGAGCTACTAGTACGCGTGCTTCTGACCACCTGCTCGAACGAATTTTGCGCTCTCATCTGCGGCAGACCGCTCTGCCTGGAGGAAAAATGGACAAAGTGGACGCTGGGGGTCGTCGAAACGGCAGTGAGCCTTTCCTTTCTTCCATTCATCCACCCACCTTTTATGCCACGATTTTTTTTTTGGTGGCAGCATGTCCACACCCTTTGCACCCTCCTTCCATTCATCTCGTGGTGCATGATAGTGGTCACTCCCGTAGTGGCGATTCTTGATGACCCCATCCATTCTGGAGGAGCTGCGCGTTGCTCCCGGTGAGGTGGCACATATATTTGACCATCTGCTCGAAGTCCTGCTCGATTCTGAAAACTGGCCGCAAAGAGGCACTCGTACCGCTGGGCAGCGAGCATTGGCCCTTACGAGGAGGGATTCCACGCGCGTCCCTCGTTGTAGCACCCTTCAGTTGTCCCTTTTCTCACTCTTATTGTTATCGCCTTTACTCAGAGCTTCACAGACGCCCTCTGGCTAGGGTGTATTTACCGCTGCACCGCTTCCGGAGCACTGCCTCGCCAATGAAAGGATTGACGACAAACATCCTCGTAGGCTACTTCTCATTTCCCTATTCTTACCTGCTTTTGTGCGGTTGGCTGACGGTGGAAATTTAGATGGAGATTTCGAGGATTGCGTACGCTCACGATGCTGCATTTGAGAGGTGGGGACCAAGTCAGTTGAAATCCTTCAACGAAATCCAACAGGCTATCTCGGTTTGCTCGCAGGCAGCCCTTACTTGGAAACGTTGCATCAACCAGAACTTTGTTGGCCTGATAGTTACTCAAGCGCCAGATTGTTCCTCATAAATGTACGTACAAGAATCGGGTAATGCACTAATAGAGTTTGTGAGTGGTGGGAACGCACTGGTCTATGATCATCCAAGTGACCTTGGATGACCACAAAATCAGCACGACCATTGGGTGGATAACATTTATCAGGTGTATGTAAAGTTGAGTATCAATACAAAATGCGATGGCAAGCGACATCGGATCCCTATTAGTGGTACTCGGATTGCAACAATACACGGCCACACACTTTTTTGAATATGCATTTAGATGGCGCAAAATGTTTACAACTACTATTAACAGAGACGCGCTCGTGGACGTGTACAACGTGGTCCACCGTATCATAATGGGGTTGGGACGCCAGTTACGTAATGTGAGGATGGGAGGAAGCCTGAGCGTTGTCAGTAAAAGTTGTGATGGGTTGAGAGTCGCACCATACTCTCACTCAGCAACGTGCTCTGAGAGAAGTTTGATCATGTCCGCATTATCTTGATCTACAACTTGGAATGCCGTCCTGCCATAAATATTGACCGCTCGTATGTCCGCTCCATGCTCGAGTAATAGGCATGCGACTGCGCATTTCCCCTCCCGTTCTTCTCCGGACGCCGTTCGGGAAGAAGCCTGATGTAACGGGGTCGAACCTTTGTTATTCCGGGCGTTCACGTCTGCGCCGTTGACTAGCAATAACCGAGCCACATCGACAGAACCATGCTGGGATGCTCTGTGCAATTGGGTTTCGCCGTCGGTACTCTTAATCGTGACGTCTGCGTTATGTTTCGCTAGTAATTGAGCTGCCTCGAAATTCCTCCACTCAGCAGCATAATGTAGTGGAGTCCAACCACCTAAGTCCTGGATATCCACATCCGCGCCATGACTGAGTAGCCACTGTACAATTTCAGGGTCGCCATGTATCGTTATACCATGCAGTGGTGTTTTTTTAAAGGAGCCTCGAGCGTCAACCTTTGCACCGTGATCATAGAGTAACTGTGCGACATGAAAGTGTTTGCCTGCCAATGCAGCCCCCAGGGGTATCCGATACCATCCGCCATCGGCATTCACATCTTGTAGATGCCTGACAATGAGGTCCTTTGCAAGGTCAAGAAATCCACAGAGTGCGGCGTAATATAGGGGAGAAGCCAGTTTGCGGTGGGTGTTTGAGAAATACTTGAAAAAAGAACCAACAGGGGGTTGAATGTCTATGTCGTAGAAACGGATCCACGCCGAAAAATGAAGCTTGTTGGGATCAAAAAGAAGTTTCAGCCCTTTCCGTATCCCGGACGACACATTCCCAAATTGGGCATGGTCGGCCCAGTATCGAGCCGCATATTCAGCCAGTGGAAAGGTATCCATAACTTTATCCTCCGAGTCGGCCTTCTCTTCGCAAGCCTGGTCGTCTCCGGGCAAATGCAGTAAGACACCTAGGCAAGATTGTGCGAGGGTCTTGTGCGCGCGCTCCAGGGAAATATGATAGCGGGAGACATCCGCGCTTGAATCGGCAAGACGGGGCGAAGTCAGGAACTCCTTCACCGAGAAATGCGAGAATTGAACGACCCGTGAATCGTACGACTCTATCTCGACAATGACAATCAAACTGGAACATGCCGCTTGAAGAGCCTCTTCTTGATCTTCCCACCGCCAGTCTGGGTTCAACATCGGAATCCCTTCACCACTGTCGAAGTCAACCGCGAGGACTTCTCCGAGTTCCTCCACGCGAAGTGGTCGTGTGGCCACTACGAGGCATTGGAAAAGACGATAAGCATCCTCGCAGTTTGTGTCCTTGATTCCCTTCAGAACACGTAGATACGTCTCGTCCAGGGATTCGGGCAACTCTTTGAGGACACGCTCGACATGGCGTACAGGACAGTCCCTCAGCGTTTGGAGCTGACACACAACCCATCGAAACCTGATTATCTGCGTGAGAACGTGTTACCACGTAAACAGACATCCGTACATTCCGTCAGCCTTTTCAGACAGCGTCTTGATAACTAGATCCTTAAACGCTTGTCTCCACCTCTTCATCATCAGCTCATTGTCCGAATGAATCACCGAGCGAACATATTCAGCAATATCTTGCTTCTGTCCGTCTTGGTCGTGGAGAGATAGCTTGAGACGTGCGAATTGTTCAAAACAATTTCGTATATCAAGCTCGGGGCGGCTTGTTACACATATATGCAAGTTTGGAAGGCGCAGCTCCACTAGTTCCTTCAGAAATTCCAAGACCTTTTGACGGGAGCGAGGCACCCCAATCGACTTGGAAATATTAGGGCATTCGTCAAGAGCGTCGATAATAAGATAAATTGGAACTTGTCCCAGGACCCGAAACACGCTTTCGAGGCAATTTGAAAGTGCACTTTCACTGGGCTGTTGTTTGCCCTGATCGTGCGTAGAGTACAAGTCGAAAAGGGCCTTGAAGCAAAGATTGGATTGACGACAGAGCTGAACGAGGAGAGAAGTTTGCAAGGCGCGAATATCTTGCTTCGATGCATCTTTAAAGTCGAAGAAAAAATACATCATGTGAGACGGCCTGGTGTCGAGGAACTTTTTGAAATCAT
>QLPA01004911.1:0-19219 GCA_003313945.1 Lactifluus pinguis | reverse complement strand
GGAGATCCGGCCGGGAATCAGGAACATGACTTCACTACCTTCCTTGCACAAGTACAGTACTGTAGGACCAAGAGATTCCCACTTACGTACGTGAACATAGCCAAGCCCAACCAGTTTTGCGCCATTTGCCTTTAATGGGCGAGTCGCTCTTGGAACCGCCCCAACTCGAACTTCACTCTCCGCCACCGCACGTCGGTACCGTGGAAAAAAACGGAACAGCGACTTAACCATTGTAAGATAGAGATCATTGCGCAACCTGGCCTCTGATGAACACCGCAGCAAGAAGACAATGGTTGTCGTGTTGACGATCAAGAAAATGATGGGAGTAAAGGAAGAGAGGAGGTGGCTCGGCTACATGTCGCGGAGGCTATCCACTTTGATTATCTTTGCGTTTAACCTTAGATAGCGACCTTAAGAAAAAAAAAATGCGAAGATCTTGTGAACCCCGCTTCCCCGTCCTCGAAACCCATCTTCGGATGAGATGAGGTCGGGATTTGCGCATCGCGCGATGCAGTGATTACGGCGACGGCCGAGGCGGGCCCTCAGAGACGACCGAACACGGCGTTCTTCGAACAAATAAACCGATTTGTCAAGGGTAGATCGTAGAATTTTGAAGATCGATCTTGTTCTCTGTCCTCCTCGGTTGCGGTGGTAAGGTGATGTTGGTGGTGGTGGTATCGGTGGTATTGGTGGCCTCTGCACAGATCACATAAATGGCGGACAATCGGGTATTTCCGCTCGTCCAACCGTCCATTCCAATCACAATCATTTTATTTTTTCCTGACCGATAAGGACTTTACGGAAGTCAGCGGTGGGAAAAGAAAACAATTTAGGACTAGTTCCTGTGCACGGAGTAACGGCACCCCCCCTCGTGCAGTGATCGTTGAGTCATTGGCCGTACTGCAATTCTCCAGGGTTGAGAATGAACGTGAGGGAAGCGCTTTGAGCGATCGAGTGAAAGTGGTTTAAACCCTGGGCGTGTGGCAGCCTCACCCACAAGGACTTGCGTTGCATGTACCACTTTGGGGATAAACTGCCGTTTTGAAGCGCCGAGGAAATTCCTCCGAGTCAGGGCAGCAGAGAGACGCGCGTGACCGCGTGCGCATCGCACAAAAACGTCAATTGGGCACCCAAATGACCAAACGAACCGCAGGCGATCTTCCGTAAAAACGGTTTGAAAGGTCCCAATGATAGGTCCGTCTTCTGTGGATGCCTTTTGACTCATCGCGAGTCATGGCAACGCGTTCTTCTTTCCCATCTCCGCAAGAGAGCACGCGGCCTGAATCCATCTAGAATGTGTCGATTGACGTGCAGAACGTTGATAGCCGTGAGAGCAACGATAATCATGAAGTGGATGCCACCATCATCAAGCACCTGGACTATGCATGGATATGTGATGAACAAGCGGGGGTCTCTTGGCACATGCTGTGAATTGTGTTACCAGCACACGTCTTGGACTCTGCACACTTCGAATTGGCGCTCATGTAGTAGTCTTTCACACGGAAACATAAAGCACAGCGTTTTGGGGTAAATTCTTATTTTGCGGCGCGATTCGCTCGGAATTTTCGTCTTCGTTTGGCCACGAGGGAATATAATGATTTTGTACCTCTGAAGATTTTGCGATCAAGGGGTTAGAAGCATCACGACGATGCACTGCAAGAACAATCCTGACAAATTCAACCGAGTACCTCGTAGTTTTCCGAACATGCGAGAGCAACAGCATACTAGGACACTCGCGGCTCCACAACTTTTTTGAAGGTTCGACGGCGTCAGGTCTCCAGCGGTGTAGTAGCTTTCGTCGGGTGGCTCATCAATCCTTGCGATTGCTTCTCATTGACCAGTTGCCTTGTCACGGCCCTGATCACTACTGGCACGGTGAGACTCCGGGGTCGTGCGTTGGCTATGCTGCGACACTTGTGGGCGATGAGCTAGACAACCTGCACTACATATAATTGATTCGGTTGTGTCGCTCAAGCCGGAGATCAAGAGTGACATCCATGATAAAAAGGGCGCTTGCATGAGGACAATATAACAAGGAAGTCTCCTGTCGATATTTTTGATCTTGCGGGTGGATGAAGTCGTGTGTGCGTGTAGACGAGGAAGGGAACAGGCCCGAGGCCCACAGCTACGGCATGCCTGCTAAGCCTGGATAGCTGAGGTGACCATCTTGAATAGTAGGATGGAGGACTCCAGCAGTCTCTACAAATTTTGCAGAAGGCAGAGTGGGTATAGACTGCGAAGTTCTGAGACAAATGTCATGGCAGTCAGCCGTGCGGGTATGAGTGGGTGTGTGGAAGACGGGATATGGATTAGCCCCAAGGTGTTTCTCTGGTTTGCGGTCGTGGCAGGCACGACAGTGGAGTATCATAATGATTAGGTTTGGGCGCGCAGGAACTGTGGGATCATGGTTGGTATCTCGGTGCTGTATTGTGCGAGTTCCTTGATGCTGGCTAACAATTGGACAAAGGGTGCATTGGTTCGGTTCGTAGCCATACTCATGGAATTAGATGGTCCGATCGGTTAGCGGAGTCAATACCTTTTGAAAGCATTCTCTGACTCCCTGACGACAAGGAGAGAAGGTATACGTGAGCTGTGTGATCAGGCAAATGTTACGCATGCTACATCAGGGCACAATGGCGAGGAGGACAACGCATTGACAGTTGGCCTAAGCCCAAACGTTGCTGAGCGCAGCCGGAGCCTTGATATGCACTCGGCATGGCCTCGTGTCATGACCCAATTAAAGGGCTCATTTAAAACCATTGACAACAGGTTCGTCGACACCATGGATACACCAAGTGCGGATCTTTCACCGAAAGGCGACCATGCTCTGAAGCACGTCACTTGTAAGTAGGAGCCAAGAAAAAGCACATGTATCACTTTCCCTGTGCCGGAGGAAGTGTTACGTACTTTCCATCCCCGGCGTTGATTTTATGCAAGCACCGGCGAGGTCCTGGGAGTCCACTTGCTAGGAGCATGACTTTACCATCAAATTTGTATCCATAAACCTAGATAGTGACGCATTTGTTTCAGAAAACAAGCAATGAAGCCAATGAGGTGGAACATACTTTCAAATATCAGACAGCAATCAACCAGAAGCCGTGCGCGGTTTTTTTTTTCGGAGGGTGCCAATAACCGAGTATAATCGTGCTCTGTATCCCATTCGTTCCTCTACACGATAGGCGCCCTCCATCTACAACTCAACGATCACCGATGCATGCATGTACTATTCGGATGAGCTTAACAAATTCGGAGGTTGGGGGGTGATCTGTATGAACTTGCACCGCAAGAGATTGGTGCGACGTCGCACCTTAATTGGAACCGACGCTGCCGGCGCTTTGATGAGTTGTTTTGGCCGACCACGTCCAAACAAGTGGCTCCTGGGATCCAAGGGCACAGCCACAATCACCTAGGATTAGTTTGAAATATCAAAGCACCGTGCGAACTTCCTCCGGCAGTACGAACCGATTTAGGAAATGAGCGCCCAAGGCGGCAGCGGTATTAATCCCTGGCGTCCTGGCGTCATGACTCATGACCGGGGAAAGCAAGCGCCGATACATCGGCATGAAGAGAACGATGAGCAAGTTCCAAATTGCGGCCGCCAGATGAAGTACGTCTTGGTATACACGGCCTCTCTGAAGTCCAAGTGATATTGGCTTTTTTTCGTGGCTGAAATCACCGGTTGTAGCGTACATTGCAGACGAAGACAAGGGGAGGGCGACTGACTGAAGGCCATGGAAGCAAAGTCCGGAACTCCTTGGCCATGTCTTCATCAATAAATTAAACCGTATCTGCTATACCCCAAAGATCACGGTGGTGAACCGAATTGTGAGACTGGCCTCATTTATGGCCTATAAAAGTGCATTATTACTGTAAGCGAAGGTATCGGCAAAAGATCTTACACGGATGCTTCTTACCACATGCACTCACATTCCATTCCACTGTCAGCTTTAATTCGTAAAAGGGAAGGATTCACCCGCAATTGTTCAGGATATATATTGATAGAGAATAATCAGAGTAGGCAGTGGTGATTCGGATGGGCCAAGAGAGGTGAAAGTCGTTTAGGGCGGCCACATCTAAGGATTTTTTGCTTGTAGTGATGGGATGTCGAGCTCCAGACATTGATTCCAGATCGGGTTCGGCGTAGAGGAGTTCAAAAAGATTCTCCGGAGGTCGGGGCTGTCAATGAGGAAGAGGGGAAGGACGATAGTCACGAGTTGTTGCTGAGAATGAAAGTTGAACGACATCAGTCTAACGATTTTCTGTGGATGCTTCGGTTGGAACCACACCTGGATATTTGTCTCCGAGATCAGGCATCGAGTAGGGAAAGGTGTGCTAGAGATCCGAGTCGTGGTCACCGGGTTAGTTTGAGAGATCGGTCCTCAAAAAGTGACATGGCGGGCCCCGGAGGGTAGTTATGAATGATCAGGTTGACTCGGAGGGTAAATCAGGCCATGTCTAAGGAGATGGACGAGCGACAGAGACTCGGATGAGGACAGGTTGTCAATATGTCAATGAGTGAACGGCACGAGAGGAATCGCGTGACTGGATGCCACATTTCCCGACCGTCGGAGTTACCAATTTGAATCACGTACCGTGCCTCCCTTTGTTGTAACTTAGTTTTAACTAGTTCGTTTACTGTAACTAGTTCAAATTCTTACTAGTAGCACGACCTTCCTTCAGCAGACCTTCGGGGCACCTGTTAGGCCCATTCATGATTACTAACATCTTCGGACCCAGATGCCGTCCTTGCTGGTGAACGTGAACTTGCATCTTGGTTGCCTTGAGTGATACAGCGTAATCACTACCCGTATCGAAGAAGACTTTGCGCTGTTAGGAGATCCTCGGAGTGAAGACGCTTTCAAGTTGATAGATGCCGTCGCCCCTCAAGAAAGAATCTTGAAAGGCTTATCTCTCGAATATCTAAAGCAGTCACTGCGTACTTGCCAGTGCGGGTTATATTAGCACGCAATGATACGGTAAAATTCATATGAGGTTGTTCGATGGCTTCACCCTCCTCAATGTGAACATGGTTTCCCTACGTGCCCTTACTCTTTTCTTCGACCCACCCACATCTTTCAATCGGTGTCCATACGTATTTCAGCGCTTATCCTGACTGATCAAACTTTGCTCCACTCAATTGTTGGCCGGGTTCACCCCTGTATAGAGGACAACGTATAGACAAGAAGTTCCTCAAGTACGTGACCCTGTCGTGACGGCGTCAAAGGATGCCGACACGATGGCTGAACTCGGGAAACACACCATTACCTCCGAGGCATATTCCGAAGTTACAGAGCATCGCGGACGAACGTGTTGCCGACAGCCTGGCCAAAGATAGGGTCGACCCCCTCATTAACAACATATAATTTCAATTTCGTTAACGTGCACCGTGGCTACTGATGGCATTGTACGAAGCTCAGTGGAAACAAGTACTTGATGACATCTACTCCACTATCCAGGGTCTTCATGACAACCACTTAATACATTATGCACAGTGCCTTGAGGTGCCTGTATTTACAGGTATATCGAAGTCCGCTTCACTGCGGTCATGCCGGGAGTCTCACTATTCCCATCATGATGATTGGATCATAAATTTACTAGAACTGGCCACAACTCTTCATACTCACACTACCTGACGGTCAATACCCGGCGCCGATGCCATCCTTAGCTGTTCAAAGATCACTTATGGTAATCACCTTGTAAGCCAATTCGTCGCCACCATACGAATCGATTTCGGAACTTTAACTGAACGTACCAATTTGCAACATAAGGGCGGGCGGCTCTGAATTAAGAAAGCGAACAAAGAAACTCAGGCTACGAACAAGATGTAGTTGGCTACGACCGCGCATGAACCACTTTATGTTGTTAGGGCGCAGGTGGCGACGGTTTCAAGTCGAGTCAGACTTCACAGCGAATACATGATATTCTCGTCGGTTTTTTCAAGCTATTACAATGGTCGGGACCGAGTCCTGTCGTTGGAGGCGTGGTAGTACAATTACTGAATGTCACTGGGCAGAGCCAAATCTTGCAAAATCAAATCAGCAGCTTTCTCTGCTACTGCAATCGTCGGCCCCGCCTGTGATCCACGAAGTCAACCATGATTATTCCGCGACAAGCATGACATAGGTGGCGAGGCGGCCATCGTAGGCATCTCGTAACCAGAGACATAGTAAATTCACGTACCGTATGTCCTGAGAGGATCGTAGGAAATATGCTTGCGTCGACGACGCGCAAACCTTGCACGCCATGTACCTTAAGCCGGGCATCCACCACGCCGCCATCTGAGAGTGGGGCCATGCGTGCTGTGCTAGTCGGATGGTACAAAGTCTCCAGATATTCGCGTACGTATTCGCGGAGCTCCGCAGGACTCGCGGTCGGAAGCCAAGTGCCCAAGCGTTTGTCTGTCATGGTGTGGTCGATGATATCAGCAAGCGGCGCAGTGTGCATAACGCGGGAGATGATGGCCATTCCACGCTCTAGGACAGCAAAATCGTGCTCTGTAGAGAGATAGCTGTACATCGTATATCAGTACAACCCATATGACTTCGTGCCAGAGCACGGCAGGCGACCCACTTGGGGTTGATTAAAGGGTGCTCGAATGGGTCCGATGATTTGAGTAGCAGATTACCCTTGCTTGTCGGCCTGTGAGAAATGTTGATATCTCGTCCGACATACTAGCCAAAGAAAGAAATTTATCCCACCTCAGCAGTGAGAGATGAAGGCCAAGCATATCGGTGTTAGGCAAAGAACCATTTTCTGCCTTAACATATCCCATTGGCGACACAAAGAGCTCCAGATCGGGTGCATCAGGACCAGATGTTGAATCCTCTTGAGGTGCAGGTGGAGCAGACGTATCGGGTGGGAAAAGAACTGGATCATCGGAGCGGAAGAACGCTGCCGCCTCCGCAACCTGCAAAGTCGTTGGTTTGGGAAACGGCACAAGTAGGGACAACACACATTGGTGGTGCAGGGTCCTTTACCAGTAAGAGCGTAGGTGAGAAGCGCATATATCCGCTTGATTCTTTGCCATGAATTTTGAGGCCTCAGGAAATTCAACGAGGTTCCGCTAGTCTCGGCCAATGCAACGTCAATGACGGCATGATCCATCAAGTGTTCACCAACACCAGGTGAATGAGCGATAACTGGGATGTTATGCTCTGCAAGGTGAGCGGCAGGGCCAACCCCAGAAAGCATCAGGATCTGGACTACATCAACACTTCATACTCATAATAAAAATCGTTGAAGACTAACATGAGGAGAATGAATAGCACCAGCCCTAGAAAGAGAAGTGAGTGTACATGGAAGTATGTCTTATCGCGTTTAATGTACGCAAGTATGACTTCCTTCTTTGCGCGGACACGGAAGCGGACGCGATCTCGCGACGAGAACTCGACACCGACCGCACGGGGATTTGATCCTGTAGTATCAAAGATAATGCGTGTGACGCTTGCGTTCACCGCGACCGTCAAATTAAGGCGGGAGAGGACCGCGGGCGTAAGATACGCCGATTCAGTGGTAACACGGCGACCACGGGAGTCGATGTATGTCACTGCGGAGTGTTAATGTTCGGACCTTAGTCCCTGAAAAAATTTCTCACTGAGCTGTTGGGTAACCTTAATGCGATATCAACAAGGAAAAGTGCAAGCAAACCTTCGCTACACCGAGTGTTCCATGGGATGTGTTCAGGTCTGCGCGAAGCGGTATCCCTGCACGGCCACACGCGTCGATGAACCGCTGCGCAGCGAGAGAATGGTTGCCGTGGAACCCAACTGTGGCAGAGAAAGTACGATGAGATAAATGCACGCCTTTGATATTCTGATGCTACCTTCGATAGGGCCATCGGCACCATGCTCGGCTGCTATAACCCCAGGGTGCGCCTTACTCGGGATGAACTTCTCAAATTTTCGGAAATACCTAAAATAATCACAAATTCGGCATCAGTCCATTTCCACCAAAGGGTACTGGCGCACTTGTGGAAGTCCTTGTATGCCCAGGATTCTGCACCTTCCCCACCGAGGCGAGCCCATTCGTCGTAGTCTGACGGGTTGCCGTAATGGGTGCTAGTATTTAAACCATCAGCAGGAACCCAACTCTATGTTGCAGGGACTAACATCTGTGCGTTGATCGAGGAGCCTGAAAAGGAGTGGATAAAGATAGTGGATTTATATAGACGAACAGACTCACAACCACCAAGCATTTTCGCTGAAGTATTCGGACATGAGTAGCGATCTCTAAGGCATAAGTCTGTGCTCACCTCGTGGCCAAAAGTGTCTCCTTCCGCCTGTGTTCGGTTGTAGAGTGGTGAACAAATTGAGGGCCTTCGAAGTACGCAATATCAATGCAAACGCTGAAGGGACCCCCACGATTGGATCCTTCACGGCGCTGGAACGCGGTGAGTGTAGGCGCAGTGACATAGAAAGAGGTACCAAATGCACCTTTCGCCAACCTCCAACAGAAGAACGCGCAACGTAGGGTCCTCACTGAGGCGAGAGGCAAGAACGCAACCTGCAGTGCCTAAACATCATCAACTGAGAGCACATCTCGTCACTTCAACTTGGCAAATACCTCCTCCCACGATGACCACATCGTACTCATCAAAGCCATCCCGGCCTTGACTTTCGCCACCGACAGCCTTTCCCACCTTTCCCGGATCCTTTTGAATTGCATTTCTCCTTGAACGGCCACTAGCGGCTGTATGGAACGCGATCGCAAGCAATGCGACGGTTACGCTGAATCTCACACGACGGCCGAGGCTCGAGTCTCCACCCGTGTATTTGACAACGTGATAAGCGAGAGAAGACAGGGCTTCAGTCCCAGAGATCAGGGAAGGCGATACAATCGATGCCATGCATGTCATAGCTTAGGCGGAATTGACAATACAGCAGGCGGCGCAAATTTATACTGTGCTATCCATCGGCGGGTGACCGTGACCGACACTCCACCCTCAGGCTTAGTCAACTCTATGTGATTGGTTCCACATCGCGACGGAACCGATGCGTGCTGCTCCCACAAACACCCGCAAGCTTAGGCTCTTGTTGTCTTAAACCCCTTTACTCCTTTTGATAATATGCAAAAAAGGTTTGAAAGTTTCATCAACACGCTTTCTCGGAAGACATTGTGGATCACTATATTCTTTTCACATGAGCGCCTCGGCGACTTAAAGGCTCCCTGAAAGTCCCACGAAGCGGCGCTAAACCGTCGCTCGGAGTTATGAGTACGTAAGTTGTTGGTTTCCGATTGATGGTTTTTCACTCCCTCATGGGTGAATCTGTCACCGGAGGTCTCAGTTCTACACAAATGCGGATTGTTGATTGACGTAGGACGCCGCGAGGTGCTGGATGGATACTTGTACGCCTAACTTTATTCTTGGAGTTTAGGTATATTTGCTACTTTTTATTATCACGACACAGAGATGGGTAGTACTCTCCTATACTACGTTCCAAAACTGCGCAGGGAGCAATGCGGTGGTGGTTTGTTGCACCTTTCTGTGTGATTAGGAGTTTACGCTGCGCATTTCACAGGATCTTACTATGCATCATGGCGTCGCTGGGTGGTGCTAACCGGGACATCGGCGACGTCTTATTGCTTGTTCATCTTGCGTAACAGCGACTCTGTGATCCGCGTAGTTGCCGAATGCAACTTAGCAAGTCTGAGGCTGTAAAATGCGATGGGTTCGAGTTTCGAACCGTTTCACTCATATCTCACTAAAAGCGCCAAGACCAGATCTTTGAGACCACCGATATATTACGAATTTAGGGGTTGGTATTGAGGTGGGGCGTGGCTCCCAAGTTTTTGTGATGTTCATGACGTCAGAGCTGGTGCAGTCTTCTGCTACTTAGTTCAGAACGGCACCCCACAGTATATTGAATTAAACAGCTGCATATGGCTAGAGTCGCTAGACAATACCGGGAAAGGATACCAAGTCGCTATTCGGATTCACTAGACACGTCTGTGAAGGCTAGTCGGATTTGATCCCGGAAATCCACTCATTCACCCAGGTTACGACATCCCTCGCCATTTGCAGCCCTTGGGCACGCCTGTCCGGCACGTGTTTCCCCGTTCGACGTTGAGATTTTCGCTGAGCCCCTGCACGCCACGCGTCCGAGACGGCGCTGGCCCACTCACCTGCCTCGTACGCATCACGCGACATCTCCACACCGACGCCTTCGCGCTCCAGCAAGAGGCGAAGACCATGCTCTTCGACGAAGAGTGGCCGCGACACTGAGACACGATGGTTGCATGGTCAGTAACGCAATAAAAGAGACGGGCTCTACTTACCATAGACAAAAGGTGTGCACGAGTCGACACATTCAGAGACCGTTCCGTACCCCTAGTACTGGCGTGTCAGTGGAATGCGTCAGTCGTGCAACAGAGGGGTCAGAGACGCACGAGCTTTCCCAACAGGACGTCACCAACGGCCATAAGGTCGGGCATATACACGTCCCTAGGGGCGATGTAGAATCCTTCGGGCAGGTCGCTATCCTCTTCTCCCGGGCTTCCACCTATGTCGCGTCGCTTCGTCTGCCACTCCCGTGAATCGGCGACACCGCACACAACCGCAATCCATGACGCATCAGGGAGCATCAGGCAGTGTACGTCTGCATTCTCGGGCTCAGAAGAGGCGCGCTCAAGTGAAAATCCATTGGACATAGGCGTTGGAGTCGGAGGGGTAGTCGTAAATGTCGGTAATGTCGGGCTCGGCATGGCTGCCGGTGCTGGAGCACCTGGGACAAAAATGTGCGAAGAGCTAAAAACTGGTTCTTGCCGCTCCTGGAAATTCTTCCTAGACAGAAAGTTGAGCTCTTTTGACAGGTCGCTGCAGAAGCTGTTTGATCGTAGCTGGTGTTCGCACTCTGGCAGAGGAGCTGGTGAAGCAGGGCGAGATGGCGTGCCACTCCTAGAAGGCTTATGGAATACTTGGCCACCGAAAGAAACGATCAGAATCTTTGTAGTAACCGGGTCGTGAAGATCTACTGGAATGCCTAGGGAGGAGAGAAAGTGAGAGCGACCTTCGGGGGTATAAACATCATCGTTGGGAGGACGGACGAGCAACGGTGCAAGACGAGCGCTGCGTGGTATGGGCTTCGCAACGGGTGGAAAGCCTGAGTGACTAGGTGAGAATGGTATCGATGGGTATAGAGTGTATTCGTCAGGGTCTCTAATAAGATGGGTGATTACTTCAGGCTTAAAGGAGCGCGAGATTGGGTCAATCCAATGAGTCGCTGGTAGAGAAGGGGAGGTAGTAAATGAAGGGATTGGGATAGCACCCGGAAGTACAAGAAGCATGTCAGCATGGCGATAGCCCTCAAAAATTTGTTGAACCAAGGGAGAGAGGGTTTCTTCCGGTATTGGCATGTCAGGCTCAGGAAGGTCGTGGATCGAATCGCTTGGACTACTAGGCAGGAGGTGCTGGGAGTGGGTCTGTTCGACGAAAGAAGCAGAGAGTAGGCTATAGATAGAGTCAAACGTAAAATTTGTGATCAATACTGAGGGTATGCCGACTTGGTGAGCCGCAAGACTTGCAGCTAGTTAGAGGCGCTGTAGAAATCGAAAAAGAGGCATGTCACGCACAACCCAAGGAAGGCAGCGTCACTTAACAGGCAATCTGCTTTGATTTCTCGTAGCCACAGAGCCTCCTCTTCTATCTTTTGTTCCTTCTTGCTTAGAAAAGATTCGAGAACGCGTAAGCTCTTTTGCCTGTCCACATAGTATCTGGGAACAACATATATCCATAAGACGTACAGAAGCATCGTGACATGCAACGAACGCTAACGGCTGCAGAATAACAGGGTCGATTTCTGCGTTGCGGTATGTAGCTCCCAGAGCTATGGCCTTGGCGAAGACGCGCTTTGGAGCAGAGGATACGATATGCACACTGTGCCGCTCTTCAAGGGAGAGTAGATGACCAGCGAAGGCCGAGACTCGAGTTGCGTGCCCGAAACCTGGTGGCGAGTTGGAATAACTATGCTCCACTGTCGGGTTCTATACACACCATGTCCAGAGCAATAGTACGCGAAGCATAGTGGAAGCATTCTTTATAAGAAGTTCTATCGAGAAGCTCTACAGTCGATTCTTCAAAAGAAAGGATCTTAAAAATCGAGACTCCGCAGAAATATCAGAATGACGAACAAGTGCAGTTCCTTTAAGCCCTTTTTGATCAATGAAACGGTGGTGAAGCGAGAGCGAAGACAAACGGTAAAAGTTTTGATATCGATCTTATCATTAATAATTGATTTTATTAAAAACGGCGCCTATCTGGAAAGTGCATATACCTCGTGCCATCGCTATCAAGCAAACAACTCTTCTCGTGAACGTAATGGACAAGGTCGGAATTCTACAAACTGGTGCCGAGGAAACCCCAATACACCCGAGGCTTTCCTCACAAGTGCATCTATTATCTCCAAACTCGCGCCCCGTCCGCACCTCGGCTTCACCGGTACCGATAATACGCAGACCGCAAAGCTCACCGCCGCATTCAAATACTGGGCGCGACGATATCTCCATCTTCCCTCCTGATCTAATGTCGCACCTTCACAAATCTTCGCCCTCTATCGTCAAGACAAGGTCGGGAAGCGTTTTGTCTCGGGGATTTATTCTCAAGACAGACTATTATCCCTCAGGTATGCCATGAAAAATTTGAGTGTTCTACTTTCACTGGCATGCGTATAGGGCGAGCGCTCGACCTTGATCTGAATGTTCACGGTGCCCCGAACTTCCGTGCTCCTAGAATCGGGAGCTTGAACGTATTTGGCGCAGCACAGCCGCGATCTCAAGGTCTAAGAGCCATCCTCTCCGTTCTTAGGGCGCGTCCGACGGAGACCTCACCATCGCATGTTATTTGGTTTTCAACTCGGGAGGAGCCTATTGGTATACCTTAGCTCATTCCTCCATCACCGTCACTGTTTTCCTTGACGTGTTCTTGTAATCAGTGTATATTTCAGGGCGCCCATTCGTCCTTCGCGATTCATCTGAACCAAGAAAGACTCTGCCTCTGTCAGATCGCCCCGAGAATCTCGAGGCGATCGAACTGCGACTCAAGAATGATATTCTCGCCGAAGGAGTTAGGTGCGTTTATTGATTGTGACCCCCACTTTGATACTCACGATATCTGGTTCTCTGCTGCAGATTTGGTGGTCTCGTGCTAACGCATAATGAGATAGGCAAGTATGATTGTCGCATGTTTATCATGTGACACGTGTCATGGATATTCTTAGCCTTGGAGGATGGTGACGGCGCCATTCTACCTACATGGACAGCCGTGGACTCCAGCAACGTCAGGACGTCCCGGGAGCTTTGGGAATACATGAAAAGCGAAGGCTGGCGCGTAGAGGTGAGTGCCCTCGTACGAGTAGATCTTACACAAACAAACAGTGTGCTTTAGTATCATCGGTAGGTGTATTGTGCTTTTGGGGGCCGTTATCTTACTTGATCCAGCATACCAATTTCCCCTGACCGACCTATCGAGGTAAAACTTTGTGGCTTCGATTCTTGTTTGTCTGAAGTAGTACTAGGACAACTATGTCGACGCGTACTTGCAAGTCATCAAGAACGCGGATCCGCTTCGGACCTCGTTAGTATTCTCTTGTGGAATGGGTGCCGTACGGACAACGTTCGCAATGACAGCCGCGTGTCTCGTGCGCCGCAGGCAGCTTATGCTACGCGGTCTCCCAGACCCGTATGCGACAAAGTTATTGAGTACACCACTCCCTTCAAACTCAGCCAGTGGCGTCAATACGGTGAGTCCAGGCTATGTGCAGTTGTACTCTACTAACTTCTGAGGACATGTGCATCACAGCCTGGCGGATACGCGGTATTTCTTACCATAATTCTAGTATGTCATGTTGATTCGCTTGTCAGACCCCCCCGCAAAACGTACTTGGTGAGGCGAAGATCCTTCAAGCTCTCGAGCAAGCGAGTGCACAACAAGACCTCAATCGCTCGCTCTTGCGCCTAACAAATATCCTTCAACAAATTCTGCCTAGTGGCCCGTCACGCCAAGTGATTGACCTACTCCTTACCAATTCGTCCCTGCTGGATGATCTGCGCAGGGCACATATGGGCAACTATGGCATAATTCTAAGCTTATTGGGGTGCTTAGATGACGGTCTGAAGGCAAAGAAGCTAGTGGATAGAGTGATAGATAGCTGTAGGTGTTGACTCATGTGTCGGCTGTGGAAACTAATTAACGTCCGGCAGGTGACCAGGTTGTGAATTTAAGAGAGGATATACTGGTACACAGAATCAAGTATTCACTCAGCAGCCTCGATGAGCCCAATAGGAACGTACTGTTACAAAGAGCTGGCAAGGCCCTGGAGAAATAGTACGTCGTGAAGTGCCATTGTTACAGTATTGCTGGACTCAACTTTAACATGTAGCTTCTTTACCATCGCTTTCGCGAGCTTTGTGGAAGCACAACAGAACTTTTCCCAGACATTTTCTGCCTGGCTCAAGGTTTGTCTCTCTTTTCTTCAGGTGCTCCTTGTGTTTGCCTATCATCGTCGGGTTCTAGGCTAGGACAGAGATTTACAAGTAAGTCTACATGACCTATCTGTCTAAGTCTGTTTCACTCATCCTTGGGAAAACTTCCAGCCAAGTCTTGTTTCTGCGCAAGTCACATGGTACCCGCCTGAGCATCTTCTCACCCGTCAACGACCTTTCCTCTCTCTCGAGGTCTGGGCCTCAACGTTCTCTAATACGTGGACAGACGAACGATGTCGCTATATCTGGTGGTCAAGTATTGGGCGATGAATATTCTGACCATGTCGTCAAGGTATGCCCTCTTGCTGACGACTGTGTTATCAAGCCCTTACATCCGATCATAGAATCGGAGCGGTATCATTTTGCGAGAGGGGTATGTGCCTTCTATCAGTCTTTGCTGTCATTCACGGAATCTGCTAGCACGTTACTCAAGTCGGATCAGTGGCTTTCCGAATCACAGCCTATGTCGTTCGAGATGCGCGGGGCAATCAACTTCCGCAATATCCCTGGTACAAATATCTATGCTCTCGGGCAGCCCACGATTGAGGCGATCGGCGAGGTTGTCGATCGTGTCAAGTACTCCCATCCAGAGGCGAAGCACATTGTATGGGTTGCTCTCCGTGAGGAGCCGATTGTATACGTGAATGGTGCACCGTACTGCTTAAGAAGAGAACGTTTCTCCCTGCGGAATATGAAAGGTCTTAGAAGGCTTCTTGGACCACACACAATTTTTGACGAGGCGTCTAGACTATGGTGGTATTTCCGCAGAACGGCTTGAAGTCGTGGAGGACCGTTTAAGAGACGACGTCGTTTCTGAGCTCCATTCGCTTGGTGGAAAGTACGGATGATTATTGCCCACATTTCCCCATTTTTTGGTAACGCCGAATCTTAGGTTGCTTTTGCACACGGAAACCCCAGACGGCTCCGTGATCCCAGTATGGGAAGAAGTCCGCCCGGGAGACGTGGCCGTCATGAAAGACGTGATGGCTGCTTGCAAAGAATCGTTCGATGACATCGATGTCTTCTATCGCCGCGTGCCCATCACTTCCGAGCGCCCTCCCGACTTTTCTGACTTTAGCGAGCTGATCTCCGTAATGCTTAGTCCAAACATTGTCCACACGCCGATCGTAGTCAATGACCAGTTGGGACGCGGACGCAGCACATTGACTTCTGTGAGTCTGACTCGGACAAAGCCGCCTGTTCATTACTGATGTATTCTAGATTATCCTTATTCTCCTTCAACAGTGGCTTGCAGGCCCAGGGGTCTCACCCCATGGCTCACGAACTAGGAGTCGTCGGCCCTCGACTTTAGCATCAATGCTATCCCTCGACGGGCTATCTGGCGACCCTCCCATTCGGAGACAATCGTATCAGGTCATCAACAGTAAGTACCGTAGTGTGAAGTTTGTTGCACCATTCATTCTCCCCCAGATTTGTTACGTGTCATTCGTAAAGGCCCGGCAGTCAAGGCTGCGGTGGATGATGCTATCGATCAATGTTCCGAAGTCCTCAATCTGCGTGACTCGATCGAGGAGGCCCGTATCCGTGCAGAGCAGGCTACAGATGAACGCACGAAGCGGACATTCGCGCAGAAAGGTCTGCTTCGTTTCTACTGGTACATGCATCGTTTCCTCATTTCTCGAAGGCCTTCAGAATCTCCGGCGTTACTTTGAACTCATCGTTTTCCAGGCATATTTGCAATCTACAGAGCCTGATACTTTAGAAACGTATCAAACCTTTGAGGCCTTCGTTAAGAGCCTGCCAGGTTGGAATCGTTTGGCTGTCGAGTACTCACGCGCTCATGGGCAAAATTAGTGATCAAGACATTTGAGAAGGAACTGCTCGCAGAGGGCATCGATGGCTTGAAACCGCTTAAACATGTAGACCTAGCGGATGGAATTGCGCTACCGGATGAAGTAACTAACGTTGTCACGAACCGCTCTGGGAGCGTACTATCTGCCTCAACGATCTTAAAGAGCGACTTCTTCACGAATCTACAGAAGATGACACTGCTTGAGTAAGCTCTTCTTTACAGTTTCCGCGACCAGCTCAGACGGGTTTTCCCTAGGCGGATAGAGGGAGCACCGAATTTCCGTCGCGTACCCCTAGTGCTTCAGCTGGTGTCTGAGAGAAGAACACCTTCCCCTGGTAGTATTTATTTCTCTCCTAGTTCGGGAGAAAATGACAAAAATGTTTGCGGAAGGTGAGTCACCCATCTTACCGTCAACCTGTGTTTGGCGATGACTTTGTTTCAAAGTGGGATGCCAACGGTCCAGGGGTATGAGGTTACACTTGCTAGATAAGAGTCGATGATTGACTACAAGGCATAGTTTGCGGAGTGCTCTGTCACGCGTGAGCGCGGGTCCAGATGGAAACAATCGCGTAGTATGGACTTCATTGAGGGAGGTTTGTAAACAAGCGGTAGTTACCCGTACACTCAAACTAATAAGGCTTAGGAACCGGTCATCTATGTTGCTGGCCGCCCCAACGTTCTTCGTCTAGTAGATCGACCATTAGAAAATGTCGAGTAAGTAAAGGAGTTTCTTTGTACCTTTGTCGCCGCTGAGAACTTCTTAGAGCGACTGGGATAGCTACAAGCGATGTCGAGGCGATGGAGGAAAGCCTCAAGCGTGATGTCATCCGCGAAGTTCGTGCTGGTAACGGTCGTATACTACTCCATGACGAAGTGGAGGAACGACCGAATGTATTCTCGATCGTACCGCTATGGGAAACTGTAGCCGAAGAAGACATCATGACACCGGGTGACATCTTTAAACTTATGGCGAAGGAAGGCTATAAAGTTAGTATTTCCCAGGTCTGGTAAGATTGCGCTAGTTCCTGACATCTCGTCACAGATTGATTATGGCCGCGTTGCCATTGTGTGTTGAGAAGCCCATTTTGATGCCCATGAATCTGACTTTGTGCAGACAGATGAGCAGGCTCCTTTGCCGGTCGCGCTATCGCAGCTTCTGGAAAGGGTAACATCGACCTATGAGACAACTGGAGATTTCATCTTCAATTGTCAGATGGGTCGTGGGCGGACGACCACCGGGATGGTCACTGCCTGCCTAATTGCGACGAGCATGAACCTGAAGAAGGACGACAACATATCAGGGATCGAACCTGAGACTGCCGTCGAGGATTACGACGCGATTGATGGTCCCTCTGAGGAAGAGGCATATCTACAAGGTATACTCCCCACTAGCTCAGACGGTCGGTTTGAAGAGGTAACATATTCCTTTAGGAGAGTATAAGATCATTTTGCAGCTTGTCGGCGTTCTCTCGCACGGAAAGGCCGCAAAGCGTTTGACAGATAGCGCCATTGATCTCATGCAGGACGTTCAGAATCTGCGGAAAGCCGTTTATGAGTGCGGCATTTTTTCTGCATCATGCACCTACCATGGCGCTGATTTGTTGTCTCTGGTAACTCAGCAATAAACTCAAGATGGAAGCTTGTGCGAAAGGAAGCGCCAAGCACACCAAGCTTTTCAACCTCGCAGTCAATTACCTGTATGTTATACTAATAGTTCACCCCCCCTCGCGCGCCACAGCAACTGTGCAACTGACCCGAATCTGTTAGATACCGATATGGCGTCCTTATTGTCTTTGCGAACTATCTCATCGAACGTAGGTTTGGCGAGGCGAGTCAGGATACGTTCCCAGAGTGGCTCTCGGAGCATCGCGAGATTACCAAGCTGCTCGCTCGTCGGTCATTGGACTAGTACCCCCCAATTCGGCACCCGGCGGAATTATTAAAAAGAACTGTGATGCCAAGTCCGTTGGACGAAAAGTACTCTTCGTTCAGTACGGGGAATGTAGAGTAGAAATAGAATTGAGAGGGTCCCCAGGTGGATCATAACTCGCGCCGCACGCATGCTTTCCGAATCGCCGTTCATTTTCTCAAAATCTTCCAGCGCCGGCGCCAGCTCTCAAAAGGCAACGCATAATTTCTATTGGCTTTGAGGTGTGTGGAGATTTGGAAACCTCTGGGAAAGTGGAACGATAAAGTATCGATGACCCACGGGCTTGTTTTCACGGAGAGAGCCCAACGTTATAGTAGCCCTGTGGGGTCGTTGGGTTTACAAGTATTAGAGAACGACATGCAAGAATCATACACTTCAAATACCATATAAATTTTCGAAATTCCGCTGCGAATAGGGACGAGATCAAAAAACAAACAAACAATAGATCCAGCCATATTTCCACGCCAACGAAGAGAGGTTCGGATATCAAACCGAGTCACTTTGGTATAATTCACGCTCATCAGTGTTGTAGCCAGTATCGGCGGGCAGAACCTGCGACGTATCTGATTCTGTAGACGTTCCCTCTTCCTTTGGCTCCAATACGGACGGCGACTCCGCGGGTGATGATGATGATGGTGGAGGTGGAGGTGGGAGAACGGTGGCTTTCCACCCGCTGCGGAACGACCCTATCGCAGCCGCGAGACCAAAGAGGGACACCCAAATCTTTGATTTGGTGAGTCAGTTTCAAGTCAACGTAAAACGACATGAGATGGGGGGGATGAGATTATTTTTTTTACATTGTTTCCGAAGAGGCCTTTCTCGAGTGACCTGTGCAAAGTATTTGTGTTGTGAGTTGTTGAGCGTTTACGCAAACGGAACGCGGAACAGGGAATGGTGAAGGGTTACCAGTGAATCGTCATGGGAAGATAGCTCAGGTTGACGGCGAGCTCGTTGTACCAAGCGTCCCACCGATGAGCAAGCTCAGCACGCTCTTCGGGCTG
>QLPA01004866.1:0-39769 GCA_003313945.1 Lactifluus pinguis | reverse complement strand
AACGACGTCGAGCCAAACGCTCCCTTTTAATCCCTCTTTGTCGAGACTCTCAGGCAGCTTTCATTTAATAATGAAAAATTTGTGCGATTGTCTGTTGAGACCAATATGTATATGTCCTCCACACTAATTTGGTGCTCATCACCTACGCTTTCAGCCACCGATGGGATCATGTCTTTGTTGCTGGCTGCCGTATGGCATGTGGGTAATTTGAGATGCCATCCATTTTGTGATTGACTGATTCATTATATCAACGCAGGAAAATGACTGATTCACTCGCTGATAAGTCTAATTGGGCCTCTATCGCCATCATAATTCAATTGTTTCCTAGAGCTGCTATCCTCGGGAAACTCTGTTATATCACGAACTTCACCGTGCTGATATCATACGCATGCTGGTATAGTTACTCTAACCTGCTTCTCATTTCTCTCAACAATCGCTTTTTCATTCGTGATGCGGCGTCCATTTAAGTCGGCCGAAGAGCATTATCGATCGCCAAGTCTCATGCTCTTACACTCCCCAGGAGACACTGCAAAGGCCGCAGAAATTGAAGCCCCTCATTCCAAGATCATGATCGGTCCAAGACGCCGTCAACAGTGGATCGAAGTCCGGGCAGGGATTTGGGTAGTGATGGTACTCTTTCTTTCCAGGTTGTCGTTCGACCTACTTGACAGGAATCTCGTGATTTTGCTTGGTGAAAAGAATGAAGACGAGTGGCTGTTACCGAAGACGCTCAAGCGAGTGGGCACGGAGTAGGGGGCAGGACAGAAGGAATTCACTTGTTAGTTTGGGCGAGTCACTCCCCGAGCCTGTTGGTTTACAATTCCACCATCTTCTCGAGTATGTTACTGCTATTAAGCATGGAAAGATCAACAAGTGAGGAGGTGGGGAAAATGATATGGTAGGGTAAGTAACATGCCGCATCAGGTTGGGCAGTCGCTCCAGTTGCTGCGCAGTGAGGTGGTAAGGTGACTCCCATGTGCGGTGATTTGGGCTCTTATCCAGGCTATTGTCACATTGAAGTCGAAATTGAAGGTCCGAGAGTGATAACGAACAAAAACGAGTGGGATGAATGAGAGAACGCGAGAGAAATGACTCGGACGACTCGGAGCGGGAACGCTCGGTTTTCGAATGAGGCGGCGGCCTCCTCGGGACTATCTAAAATGAGCATAAGTCAGTTTGAAACATGAAAGGGTAATTAGGGTATAGTAAACGGCCTGGGCGTCCACCCCCAACGGGGAGTGTGCGTGATCCAGTCCGACCTGCCCGATGGCGACAGTGCCTCCTTCCTCGGGCACCTCTGACTTCCCGCGGTCAATTCTTCTTGGCCCTCGGCCTCCAATATCTCGTCCCAAAGTTCCATTATGTTCCAACACACATCATCCACAAATATGACCCAGCGTAGAGGTTCCTTGGTTGTGATGGAGAATCGACAAGACGTACTATGGAATCATTTAGAGCTGTCTGTTAGGTTTTCCTTCTTTGGTCAAGGTATACTGTCTATCAAACATGGCTAAATGAAATTGGGCATAGATTCGAGCTTTGCTTCGCTTCAAGTTGTCGGCGCGGGGACAGTGATGGGATCCACGGGGAGAATCCATACACCCTTGAGCTGCCAGTGAACGGATAAGAAGGGCCATATTCTGCAACAATTGGGTTCCCCAAGCAAATGTCACCAAAGTCACCCAGTTAGGTAGAATAATGGTGAGATACGGACTCGTCACTCGTCATGATGCCGTGCTGCCCTCCCTCTTTGTTCATTAGAACGCGGGTGACAATTGTTAGAAAAGATTGAGAGGACAGCCGATTAGCCCCCTGAGAGGTGTATAAGGGTAGACCTTGTCATGGCAGAAGGCACTCCCATGATTACCGAGAGGATGGAAACTTGGCAGGTGTGGTAAGGGGGCCGGAGTCACAGTAGCCTAGTCATTTAAAAAAATGGCATTCTCCCGTGGTGTCGCCTTGAATGTCGCTGTGACTACCACGCGTGTCACAGCACTTTTTCCCCTCGGATAAGTCTGAGGGCAGTGTGTGTATAAAGAGACATGTATGATGACCCTGAAGACAACCCGGAAGATGATCCAGACTACGTATCGTTTCTTTTCAAGTCCCAGTAACTGGTTGGGGTTCAGGTCACGTGGTTCAGTTTGGGGAACACACCACGTCCGTCGCGTTGAGTTCCACTGCCAGTGGCATTCTCTTGGTCTACACCTCCTCAAAAAAAATTTGGATTTTCTGTGCGCTACTAGGCCACGTACTTCGCCCCGTCTCATTTGACGCCACTTCGGCCATGATTGATCTTTCTGCGCCTCGCGCGTCCCTGGCCTCGTGCATTCATGTGTCCCTTTCATTACCCTTTTTACTTTCTCTTTTCAAGGATAGCGTGAGTGCTCAATCTTGATGAAGTAAAGTGAGTGTGGACCTGTTCTTCATTTTCTTTCCGTTACTCCCTACCTCTCGGTCTCGTGTTCTGATCTCAACTCTATGCTTCTCACCCGTGGTTATTCTAGGTGGTTCGTAGTCTTACTCTAATACCCGCTTTTGGTGCGTCGTTACTTACCTCACACCATATAGCTACAAGCCTTAACCGTACTTAGGGATTCGAAGAATGGGCCCTGGAGGCAGCGAAGCATCGCCGCATCCTGGGCCCTCATTTCTTGTTGTAAGTCTTTTGACTATCGCTTTGTTCCTTACTAGGTCTCGTTATACATCAATGTTGTTTTGCCACCATCACGCGTCAGTCGCACTTCCCACAGCTGTCACTAGAGTTCTATCTCGAACCTCTTCTCGCCCCTGCTCTCTTGGCCTCCTCCGGTCTACTCAGGCTCGTGCGCTCCGGTGCACCACATTAGGTCCACAGGAACGAAGGGACCCCTAGTTGTACTGTACAGTGCATAAGTCGAGCCAGATGACTTAATTCAGGGCGTGGGATCCGCATATTACGGCAGTTGTTGGATTTGCTATCAACGTGGGAAGCAGCTGCCGTACTACTATACCTGGTGTCATTCATGAAATCTGTGCAGCTGTGTTCCTTCACTCACCAATAACGAACGCCGTCAGTCAGAAGCGGCCTTGCAAGTCTCTGAGTGGTCATGGCTCATCTTGTCGTCGACGACATCGAACTGATCGAAGGTCCGGCCACATCTTTCGCTCCAGGTACTGTCCTCTGTTCATTCCTGCTCTCCACTCTCACCCACCTGGCCCCAATTTCGACGAAAGACCATGTCAGCGGAGGACAAACGCAAGAAACAAATGTAGCCTATCGCGAACCTGGGGGTCGCGTATCACGGACATCTGTAAACTCGAATCGGGAAATTGACCTCAATGACCCGGCACCTACCCCGCAGGTTGTAGGTGGGTCTCATGAGCCATGGTTTCTTGTTCCATTCTATGCCAACCCAGACTGACTGTCTGACACATCTCCCGGCTCAAGGTGACCAAGGAACGGGTGTCCGTCCGTCAGGACCCAGTATACTCCGGCATCGCCGCCCTCGTCATCGTATATTGTCAATGTGTAGGGAACCTCAGGTGCAAAGCGATTCAGGTGTGTGCATCTCTTATCTCAAGGGTTTCTATGATCTGACGTAGTATGTATGATAGAACCTGACAATCCACCCACTGAAAATGCGCCTGAAGAGGCTAGTTCCGAGTCTGCCCAGGGTGATTTTGACGAAGGCGCCAACACTCTCTGGACTCTTTACGGCAAGGAAGCTAAGGAATTTGACGAGGCCCATATTCAAACTTTGAAGGACGATATGGATAGCATCCTACTATTTGTTCGCTTCAATTTTGTCTATCTGTCTAACGAACTCAGCTCATGTTGGTACCATAGGCCGGTTTATTTGCCGCTACTCTTACAGGCTTTATAATCGACGCCAAACAGGACTTGAAACCGAGCGCAGCTGACCAAATGGTGTTTTATCTGCAACATAACGTCGCGATTCTCACCCAAATCTCGCAACAAATTTCCTCTATCTCCCCAGAAGTCGTTATCTCTTCCCTTCCACCTTACCCGGACTTCCGCCCATCGTCTTCTGCCCTCCTCGTGAATGCTTCCTGGTTCATGGCCCTCGTATTCAGCCTATTTGCAGCGCTACTCGCGATACTCGTCCAGCAGTGGGTCCGGAGATACATGCGCATCTTTCAACAGCACAACGACCCCCTGAAGAGAGCTCGGCTTCGACAATACCTACACGAAGGTGTTGAGAAATGGCGTATGCCTTTGCTGGCGGAGAGCGTACCTAGTGTCTTTCATACCGCTCTCGCCCTATTCTTTCTTGGGATCGCCGGGTCTGTATGGAAATTCAACACGGTTGTTCGTCTGAGCGCCATAATTCCAATCGGGTTCAGCGGCTTCCTCTACGCCTTCACCGCCATTGCGCCGGTCTTCGACCTCCAGGCACCATACCACCATTCGACCTCAGGACTGATTTGGTATGGGATACAGAAATTGCGTGATTGGATACAACCATTGCGTGGACGAAGACGCAAGGACCGAGGTTCCGGCGGAAAATTGAAATCCATGAGCTCTAACATGGCGGAAAGACAGGTGGAAGTCGCGATGGGAGATACAGGGCGCGAGGCCCGAGACGAGAGAGCAGTTTCATGGCTCGTCAAAAAACTGACAGAAGACGACGATATGGAACCGTTTGTGATGGCAATCCCTGGTTCTTTCAATACAGAATGGGGCAAAAAGGTGTTGAAGGGGGTCTCGGAAGCCATGGAGGAGAACAACAGCACAAACGGGAGTCAAGTTACAATCGAATCACCCTTGGACATGAATCGTATTCCACCGCGCGTCAACCCATTCGCTCCTATTCTCCACTTGGTCCCGTTCCGGAGAGCCCCCCCTGCCACAGGCGTACCACCACCAGCTCCTGCCCACACGCCTGAGGAGTGCATGCGAGAACTCAGCAGGCGTGTTGGTCACTTGTTGGAGACGTGCAGTAACCGTGGCCACTTTGCAAGTACGGAACTGTGGCGTAAACGGACACGCGGATGTGTCGAGGCTATCGCCGATCTTGTAGTCCGTGGAGACGCCGATCTAGACTGGTTTGGAAAAATCGCAAGAGCGCTCGGAAGAATAGGCGTCATTGAAAAGATCGGCATTTCTGAAGGATTGGACCAATCGTTCGTCTCACCCTGGACATGCCTCTCAATCATGGCCATCCGACGGGCGATGTGTCACCCGGATTCCTCGGTGCGGACTTCTGCGAAGGATGATCTTATTAGACTTGCAAGCCTTCAAGACGAGAGCGTACTCCAAGTTGCAGAGAGCATCGACAAAGACGTCGTCGACGAGAAGGTACTCCAAGTTGCAGAGAAAATCGACAATTATTTCAAGTGGGCGTGGGTGTATTTAAGAGGGTTACGCTCGTCATTGTTCGACGGACCAGAGTTGACAAAATCCGAGTCACAAGCCATGTTATACAGTCATGAAAACCAGATCTCCAAGCTGGAGGATCTCCGAACTTCAAGTACTAGTAACGAAATGATACAAATTGACAAGTACATCGCCGATGCTTGGCGGAAGACTCATGATGCTACTCAGGAATTAACTTCTCAATTACCTGGTGTTCGATTCGATGCCCCTCTCAGAAAATCAGAATCCCTCACCTTTAACCAAACCCTTCGCTTCCTCACGGACCCCTTCAAACCGCTGTCACTATTACCACGGCGACAACTTCAAGGCTTATGTTCCCTTGCACCCAGATTGCGCGATATTATCGACGAGAGGAACGTTGAAACTCTCCAGGAGACACTCGATAGCCTGAAAGCCGTGCCGAAGGATGAAGATTGGTTACATCTCGAATACCTAATGGAAGATCAACTGGCTCGTTTGCAAGACTTGCGCGATAGCGATGGCTTTGGACTTGCCGTTGAACTTTTCTTCGTCACCCTGGAGAAAATGCTACCCACATATGCGTTGGAGGAATCTCAGAATGACCTATACCTCAGTACTTTCAAACGCATCACTTCCGATTGGGAGAAGTGTAAAGATTCACTTGGGACGCAGAAGGTTATTCTTGGTGTTGTCCGTGACCTCGCAATGCGACTCCCCGGAGATAAGATTCCTGTTATTTCCGATTTTGCCTGTCCAAGCGCGTTCACCGATGGGCTCTTGGACCTGCTGCGCAATGTGCTTGCAGGGACGAGTGGACAACTGGACCACATCACCAGGGCAAAGTCCACGCTTACATCTTTCCGCAGTGACCAAGGGATGCGCGGCAAGTTTGTGAAAAAAGTGTTAGAGATCCTCCCAAGCAGCGACTCAGATCTCCCAAGCAGCGACTCGGAGCCCCCACCTTCGTAATCCTGTACCATACTGTATTACCCTGGCCCTCGCTTATTCTGTTTATGAGTCTATGGAAGCTGGTAGGACGAAACTATGTTCATTTCTTGTGACGACACTTTTATTTTTTGACTGTTACATTGTATAGCGCGACGTGTATGGTTTACAGAGGATGGTAGGTAGCAAGGTATTTAATATGTTAGATGAGACTAATTTCGATTGGCATGTCTGAAGCACGTTGTCTAGGGTGATACATGATGCAATGATGCGGGGGTAGCCAGCTTGAATGAGGTAGCGTTCAGGTTCTAGACGTTTGTAAGCCAGAGTACATGAGTTGACGCATATGTTGATATTTGGAAGGGGGGCTATGTGTCGTATTGGCGCCCGTATGGATCGAGGACGCACAGGTGGCGTCGTGCTGAATATTCACCTGTAAAGGCGCGCCCCGCGAAGGTGAATGGCTGTGGGCAATCTGGGATGTGACGCATCCGCCGCCGCCATCCGGACGAAGTCCAATGCCAGTGACTGGCCAGGCTGCAGTTGATGAATAGACTGGGCCACTGCGGGGCCCTTCATGCCAAAGTTACTCAGGCGCACCAGGTCATGCCTGGCAGGTGACCCGGGTCCTAGGATGGCGTGAGAGACGGACGGCGCGGTATTTGTCCTCAAGTAAATCGAGGAAAGGAGTAATTGCAAAACGGTGACCAGTTGGGAGGCCCGGGGAGGGCCTCGACCCTGCCAAAATGAAACACAGAAATCAAAGACGAGCGGATGAGTCTCATGCCACTGGCACGTGCCAGTGACTTCCGCCAAATCCTTGGGACAATGGGACTGGCACTTCGGTCTAGACAGACCTCTTTGACCTCTTCAAGCCTCCTCAGGCCTCCTTCCCAAGCCTCGTCATCGCAGACACTCTGATTGTCTAATTTCTCAGGTACGTCCATTTGTGGCTTGTAATGACTTGCATCTCCATCCTACCACTGCAGTGCTAACAGTGCAGCAGACTTTTTTGCTTCGAGTTTCGAGTTTATCTCCCGGCAGTAGGCTCATGAACACAGCAAGTGTACTGCCAGATTCATCTACTCCTACAACGCTGGAGCACCCATTCCGTCCCGAATAGGGGAGCAGGGATATTCCGCCACTTGACGCGGGTGCTGCAGACTTAGCTGGGAACAGCACCTTGAGTCTGCGTTTGAGTTACTATACTAGACCGTGATGACCCACCCTCCAAAGTTGGTAACTGGTCCTCAGTCTTCGATACGAATCACATACAATATCGCCAGGCCATTCCCAGATCAGTGTGTTGGGGTCACTCGGTTGTACACCATTATAATACACAGACACATAGACACAATACGCCGACTACCTCAATATGTATCTCTACACCGCCGCATACGGTACTTGATTAACAAACAAGGAGGCCCCCATAAGTCCATGTTAACCGGGGTTGCGCAAGTAATGAACTAAAACAAGCTCCCACAGCCAAGTTGAGTACGCATTCAAAATCAGCGGAATCCCGCAAAGGGAACCTCCATTTCGCAAGCACTCCCTTCCTTAATTCATACTGCAACAGGAGTTGTCTGGTAGAGGCATCAGGACCAGTGCGTGCCCTGGAAATGGAAGAAGCCGCTAAGCTCTGCCCTTCTAGGCGCTTTTTGAGAATTGAGAGGAACTGCAAGTTGTCAAGGTGCTGGAGACAAATGTTTTTCTTTCTTTCTTTTTTCGCTTGTTGTTTTTTAGCACTGCGAAAAGATGGTGAATCGCCTTGTGTTGCACAGAGGCTATTCAATGCATATGAGATAGTGAGTGAGAATGAGCGTCGACGTAATTTGAGATGGGATATTGAACCACAAATCGAATCGAATCAGATCTCAGCGAGCGCTAAGCAGGCTCGCTTCGGACCGGACTAAGTTTAAATCGGGCCGTAAAAGAGGACATTGCTTTTAACACTCAGATGGAAAGTCTGGTGCTGTGCCAAGACTAGCCGGCGATTTGGTGAAGTTTCGAAGGAAGGTTTCTGATTCGCAAAAATTTGAAATACCTATTACAAGGGTACTAGTACTCATCGGTGTTGCGACAGCACTCTAACTGACACAAATGCGTGATTCTCGGAGGGCTAGCGCTTAGCATCGGCAGTTACCGGGGGTAACTTATCACCTCGGAGTTAAAATCGGAGTTTGTTCTATTTGGACCCCGCTTATGTGTAGCGTAGACCATCTGGTGCCAGACGAGATTCATTCAACGTCTGAAATCCCTTCCTCTCTGCTAATCGTTAATCCCGCATTCGTATGTCAAAATTTCCCCTTCCTGTGTCCCCCGCTGATAATCGCTACAGTGCACATCAACCGCGATCGTGTCACTGAAATGCTTCCGAACAGCTTAGTTCCACTCCGGGTGACCGGCACGTACTCCATCTTTATGATCTTGCTTTGGCAAGTACTAAATCATTACCCCCTGCTAGTCCTCGGGGCGCACAATCTTCCCCGTCTCAAGACCCTCGGGAAAGACAGCAGATTTTATGCTACTGTGACTGATGGCACGAGAACTTGGCAGACACGGTCTGTGCGGAGCAAGGGGAAGCATCATACTGATGTGGAATGGAACGAGAAAGTCGACGCTTTGTGAGAAATGTCTTCCTATTTCTTTTTTATTACAACTGAGTCTTCTGCAGCGCTGTGCAACCACGGTCACTTATTACAATATCTCTATATGCTAAACGGGCCATGCGACGGAAGGACATCCTTATCGGAAAAAAGGAGATACCCTGTGAACCCCAGCTGCGTTCGTATTTTATATTTGGTTTTTCTAGAATTCTTATTTATGCTTTGGGCTGAGCATATTCTGCGTTTTAGAACTTGATATTAGTTTTGGAGGTGCCGACTTACATTCCGGACGCCAGACGAGGCCGGCCACGCCCTACTTAACTATCAATGTGTCAGCAAACACGAGTTCATCTACAACTGCAGAAGTCAATCCCCCGGACCCTATCACGACTAGTCTAGACAACCCTGTCGCTGAAGGAGGTGTTGTGCATCGGATTGTTCAAGCCAAGAATGAAACCGTGCAACACGTGACGGTAGCCGCCTTTATTCCTCTTTATCTCAGATGGGTGATCTAACTGATGTTCTCATGGAGAATGGTACTCCTGTGAGACTAGTAGCGGACAGCCTGACGGAGGTGTCACGTATGCTTGATCGCGCTGAGGATACGGATACGGTGAAAGCGTGGAAGAATGCTGTTGATCTTATCAAGCGCGTGATGGACATCGTCCGTCCAACCGTCGAAGTATGCATCTTTCCCCTCCACCCTTTGCTGAGCTAATCTCCGCCCCCTCAGCTGCACTCCCATGCCAGCGTAGCGTGGAGCCTACTCTCAAAGATTCCAGAGGTGCGTGTCCTTGCCAAGGACGTCATATGGAACGCTTACCTACTTTTTTTTCCTTTGTTTTTTTTTCTTCTCGGCGCCAGACTTTGGTACACCAGGTTCAGCGTGACAACAACATCCGAACACTACTGGAGGCAATATGGGATAGTTTCGAATTTGCAAAGGCGGACGTTTTGAGGGACATCCAGCCGGGGTCTATGAAGGCAAAAATTTTCAATGAGATGTTGCAGTGCGTCTCCGAATCTGCCGAGTTTATCGAATCGTATGCGAAGGATGTGCGAGTCGGTACGTCGTCTTGACCCCTCTCTTTACTCATTATAAATATGTGATTTTCAGGAAAGCGGACGCTGAAGAGTACCCGCGGCCAAGTTGATGCGAAAGTCGAACATTACCGCATGAACCTCGTCCGATTGCGACAGGAGTTTCGAAGCCGTACTGCTGTCACCCCCGAGGCTGCTGTCCTTCAAATACCAGATGACGTGAGAGCAGAACTAACGGAGATGTCACGAAGGTTGGAAACTGGTACGTAGTTCTGATAGCCACAGGATCCTCGATCTAACGACAGCACAGAATTGGACGCAAAAATCAGACAATTGCCTTATAAGAGAGGGCGACTCGGCGGTTCGAAACGCTGTCTTGCGGGAACACGCAAAGATTTCTTGGAACATATTGTTAACTGGATCGAGAATGGGTCTGAGCGTGCCCTCGTTCTCCTCGGCCAGGCAGGTACGGGCAAGTCCACAATTGCACATGAGGTTGCCCATATCTACGAGAATAAGGGTCTTCTTGGCTCTTCCTTTACTTTTCTGCGGAAGGAGGGCTCCAAAGACGAGGCATACCAGCTCTTCACGACACTTGCTTGTGACCTCTCCAATCGCTATCCGGGATTCAAACGCGCACTCGGGAAGGCAGTTAAGCATGATGCTTCCCTTCTTAGTAACCGACAATACCGCACGCTCTTTGAACGCCTCATCCTCCAACCACTCAAGGACCTGCGAATTACCGATACAATCCTTATCGTTATCGACGCGTTGGATGAGAGTGGTGTCACAATCGGCAAAATTGGACTGCATACATTTCTTGCTCGACGTCTTATCGACCTCCCACCAAACGTCCGCATACTTATCACCGCTCGGCCGGAGAATGGAATCGAGACTGCTTTTTCAAATGCGCGGTCTGTCCACACCATCCGCATGAACGATCTCCGACTAGCCGCCAAGACGGAACAAGATATCGGCATGTATTTTCGGAACAGGCTTTCCGCGGACGTGTTCCAGGTCCATGGTGACAAATTAACGAAGGCCGCAGAGGGCCTGTTTCAGTGGGCAGCAGTTGCATGCGGATTCATAAACAGCAGTGGCCTTGGGAATGACGAGTGCGTACAGCGCCTGTTGGGATACTCTCGAGGCCGCAGTCTGTTGGATGGCTTGTACGAAGAAGTCCTCAAAGAGTACTTCAGATCACAAGAGGCACAGATTCTATTTCGGTCCGTCATGGGACAGCTTTTTGCTGCGGTTGAACCCCTCTCCATCTGCTCCTTGGTTTCTCTGTGGCAGCATGCACCGACTGTTCACCATGAGGATTCAAATCGGGTCCCTGAAATTCTCAGTCACCTCGGCGCGCTGCTGAGTAACGTCACTTCGTCCGATCAAATGCTTCCCATCGTTCCTCTCCACACCTCTTTTCGTGACTTTCTGACAAAGAAGACGAGCAATGTATTTTATGTGGATCTTGTCGAGGCCCACCATCAGTTAGCGCATTCCTGCCTAGGTTCAATGCTCGGTAATCTCAAATTCAACATCTGCAAACTCGACTCCTCATATCTTGCCAACAACGACGTCCCAGACCTTGATTCTCGAATTGCGCAGAACATTCCACCTGCTCTATCGTATGCCTGTCTTTACTGGGACGAGCATTTAGAACATCTTGCCTTCGATCACGATGTCTTGAAGAAACTTCGATCGTTCTTCGAGACAAAGTTCCTGTTTTGGCTCGAAGTGCTCAGCGTCAAGGGCACTGTGAGTCTCGCTTCATCAGCATTGTCTTCTGTGCTGTTATGGGTGCAGCGAGAGGTAGGTACATCCCATTATTCTGTATAACATGTAGTGACTTTCGCGTAACTTGCAACAGTCTTCCCAATCAGAGGTGAAGAAATTGTCGGCATTGGTGAACGATGCATTTTCGTTTGTGCGACATTTCGGAAAGGCCGTGGCAAGGAGCGCTCCGCATATCTATCTTTCTGCCCTCCCTTTCGCACCCACCTCTTCTCGGATCCTCCGTCAATACCATCACCTATTTCCTCGTACATTGGCCTTGGAACGCGGGAAGTTGTCTCATTGGCCAGCATTGGAGATGACGATCGACGCACATACCGAAGGTGTCTTTTCTGTTGCATTTTCACCAGACGGGCAGCGAATCGCGTCGGCCTCAGAGGATTGCTCGATTTGCGTGTGGGACGCCGCAACGGGAGAACTTGTAGCAGGCCCGATTACTGGACACACCTCTTGGGTCAGTTCAGTTGCATTCTCACCGGACGGCCAACGCATTGCGTCAGCCTCGGACGATTACACAATTCGTGTGTGGGATGCCACAACAGGACAGATCGTAGCGCGCCCGTTTATTGGACACACAGATTGGGTCAGATCGGTTTCATTCTCACCAGACGGGCAGCGAATTGCATCCGCGTCGTACGATTGCACGATTCGCGTGTGGGATTCTACAACAGGAGAGCGCGTAGTGGCCCCGTTCATTGGACACACTTCCTGGGTTAGTTCTATCGCATTCTCACCGGACGGGCGGCGCATCGCATCGGCGTCGTCAGATCACACGATTCGCGTGTGGGATGCTGCAACAGGAGAGGCCGTGGCACGCCCATTTACTGGACATGGTGATCTAGTCAAATCTGTTGCTTTCTCACCGGACGGGGATCGCATCGCATCAGCTTCGTACGATTGCACGATTCGCGTGTGGGACGCCAAAACAGGAGAGGTCATAGCGGGACCGTTTACTGGCCACAGCGATTGGGTCAATTGTGTTGCATTCTCGCCGAACGGGTGGCGCATCGTATCAGCTTCGTATGATCGCACAATTCGCGTATGGGATGCCGCAACAGGACGGAACGTGGTGGGCCCGTTTACTGGACACACCTCTTTGGTCAATTCTGTTGCATTTTCTCCAGATGGACAGCGCATCGTATCGGGTGCGGATGATCACACGATTCGTGTGTGGGATGCTACAACAGGACCAAGTGTAGCAGACTCATATACTGGACATACCAGTTCAGTCAGATGTGTTGCATTCTCACCCGATGGAGATCGAATCGCGTCAGGCTCTCACGACTCCACAATTCGCATGTGGAATGCCGCGACAGGACAGACCGCAGCAGTCCCGTATACTGGACACATCTCATGGGTCAATTCAATTGCATTCTCGCTAGATGGGCGGTATATTGTATCGGGTTCGGAGGATCGCACTATTCGGGTTTGGGATGCCGCAACAGGAGAGGTCGTAACAGGCCCGCTTACTGGACACGCCAACTCAGTCAGATCCGTTGCATTCTCACCGGACGGACAGCGTATTGCATCTGCCTCGGCCGATCGCACGATTCGCGTATGGGACACTGTGACAGGACAAGTCGTAGCGGGCCCGTTTACCGGACATACCTCATGGGTCAATTTTGTTGTATTCTCGCCCGACGGGCAGCACATCGCATCGGCCTCAGAGGATCGTACGATTCATGTGTGGGATGCTGTAACGGGAGATGTCGTTGCAGGCCCGTTTACCGGACACAGTTCTGCAGTCAGTTCGATTGCATTCTCGCCGGACGGCCAGCGCATCGCATCAGCCTCGGGCGATCGCACGATTCGCGTGTGGGATGCCAAAACAGGTGAGGTCGTAGCGGGTCCGTTTACGGGACACGCGTCTTGGGTCAAATCAGTTGCATACTCCCCAGATGGGCAATGGATAGCCTCGGGCTCGTACGATCACACGATCCGCGTGTGGGACGCTGCAACAGGAGACGTTGTGGCGGGTCCGTATACTGGACACACGAATTGGGTTAGATCTGTTGCGTTCTCGCCAGACGGGCAGCGGTTAGCATCAGCCTCCGAGGATCACACAACTCGTCTGTGGGATGTTTCAGTGGGAAACGTTGCGTCGACCGATCGTGCAATCCAATTTGCGAAGGCTATATCTGGTGAAGGTATCGAGGAGAGCCATTTCTCAGACCAATCCGTGATCAATAGTGACGGTTGGATATATGGTAAAGAGAAGGAACTTTTATTGTGGATTCCCGAGCGTCACAGGTCGTGCCTTCATAGACCTAGTACTGTCTGGGTTGCAGGTGAAAACCAGACCCGGCTTGATTTTTCGAAGTTTGTACATGGACTTAATTGGACTGCTGTACATGATTGTATTGTATCCGAATAGAACTGAATCACTTGTATATTTTTCTGGGACAGAAATCCCTGTCCTTGTCTGGTCATTGCGTTTCTGGGGAGGCTTGTGGGGCTTCCGGGCCCGGGAGTCCCATAGGGAGGACCTCGTACAGCCATTCATACTCGACCTTGGACATCCTATTACAGGAATTCCACAAGTGTGAACCCACATTGCGAGCATTGTTGCGATGGGTTTCCTCTTTCGACTTGTTTTTTGGGGGTTTTTTTGGCTTCCTTTGTCTTGACTCTCAAGCTTTGCCACTTTTTTTTTTCCACCTCGATTTGTTTTGCTTTCTCTGTAGAATCTCTCCACTCCAGAGATCGACACAGGGCTGCTTACTAATCTTCCCTTATTTGTCCAAATTAGCGGCGCGGCCGCTCATGATCAAGCACTTATAAATCCTCATCACTCGACCTCTTGCGATGACAATGATGTTGACGAAAGTTGTCTTTGCTCTTTCTTTTGCGATTCTCTGTCTCGCTCTCCCGCAGAGCGAGGTGAATGCTCGTACGTGTGGTTTATATTAATGTAGTCGAGCAAGTTGGATCAACTGAAATGCAGTTGTTGCGCGCGGAAATAATTTCCGTGCCATTGATGGAAAACGAGGACCCATCGACCCGGATACTAGTACTGAGGGTCATTGAAAGCTAATGATGGTAATGTCCTCTTTCAATTCCACTGTTTTTGTTGGCTCAAGTATGGCTCAGTACCCGCTCAGAGTCATTTGAAATGTCCACTTCCGAGTCCAAGACCCAGCTCATATAGCTGAATCCTTTGGGGCGCGAGAAGCTACCGAGCTCTGCATTTGTAATAGGCAATCTATGCTTCATGTTGTCACAATCTAAATCTTTGCTTTGTGAATGAGGAAAAACTCGCTTGTTTACTATAATGTCCCACTGGCAGAAGTTCCACACAATGCCAACGTTGAACGGGTTCGACGGGGTAAGCGCGAGGCCGAATGTGGCCTTATCGGACGTGAAGCGGTCAAAAGTTGTGGAGGTTTATCAAGAATCCCGTGCCATACCCTGACCCAAGTTTGTGTATACGGTCAAGCGTAGTGCGTCGAATCTCCACCGAGGGCAACCACCATCTGAGTCTGGTCGATTCTGATGGCCGCTTGTTTACGCCGTGACGGAGCAAATCACCACGTGCACCGATGAAACCTCGTCAGGTGATGTGAAGTTTGGACCAATTGAAAAGTGCGTCCAGATGAGCTGAAGAGTTGACCAGGTTGAAACGGGAAATGGGAACACATGCCCCGGTCTGTGGTTTTGCAAGGCCACATGCGGAAACGGAGAAGAAAAGCTCGTGACGGCGGAAGGGGGTAAAAGCATCGTAAGTGAAGAGAATCCAACTTGAAGACTCGGTACAGGTAAGTTTCAGTTTGATTCCACTGGTAATTTCTACGCTGTCTAAGGGCGATTGGAAACCCAGATCGGTCGAGTCTGACATTAAGGTCATCGAGATGTACAGAAGGCTCAGGGACATGCGTAGTACCGGTGAGAGCTCGTCAAGGCATGTCGAACTGCGGGAACTGTTGTATTCCATGAGCTTATGGAGTCTAGGGACTTGAAGAGCAACACCGAACCGCTCGCGTTGCCCCGTGTTCCTGACATTCATCTCCTACATGTCCACGACAGGTTTGAGTGCGGTTCCCTCCGAGGAGCCTATCCCTTCCAGTGGCAGGTGGACACCTTACGAATTGTGACAGAAATAGAGTATCATGATGTGCACCATCTGTTTGGAAGTACTCTTTGAGGACGAGTTGTTCAAAGTGAGACCTCAAGAGTGTGTACCAGTGTACGGGTTTTTTCATGCCAAGACCGAGACTAGAAGGGCTGCAACAGGGCTCAGGCCACAGACCCGCATGCCGCCGCGAAGGCTCATCGAGTCGCTTCCCAGCTAGTTCTCACTCGGCTTCATCCTCACCTCCATATAGAGCCTCACTTATGAATTGGGCTTTCCCACACTAGTGTAGCAGCAGTGGAAGACTGCCTCCCTGACATGGTGGCCTTGTGGATGTTGGTTTACCTGTTGATGACTTATTAATAACTCAAGAGCTGCAAAGTAGGAGAACACAACACTGTGTTGGGGTCTATATACATGACAAGTGGAGAACCAAACTAGTAGTAATATGTTACTAAGTACTACCTGATACTAGGGAGAGCCCACTGGAAATACTGGAGGTGCTCAAGTTGATGAGGCATCACAGTAGCACTGGCAGAAACAGAAACAGGTGGTATGGGTGTAGTGGGTGGTAACAACTGCAGCTTTCCTATCCGGTGGATAGGAGAACCACGGTTGTCACCACCCACTACACCCTGTGCACGTGCAGTCTCGCCCACGTGCAGCGGTATGTAGGATAGGAGATGGGAGATGATAGTCACCATGTGCTCTTACATCAGGCATACCACGCTATGTATGGGGAACAGAGCATTCGTTTGATGACAAGCTGACGTCTAGGAGCTCCGACCTGCCTCAATACCGCCAGGAATGGTGATGCGGGTCTAAGCCGGATTTGCTTGTTTCTGCGAGCAGTTACTCGAAGCAGCACTTTCGAGGAAGATTTCACGAACAAAATGATAAGGACCGAAGGTAGCACCGCAACGCATCTTACTGCCCTACTTCCGAGATGTCTCTTACATATCACTTCAGTGACCATGCTACCCCCTTGACCGCTTCCTTGATGACATGTTCAGTACTTGCATGTTCCACATGGTCAGCAGTCTGACGTTTTCCGCCCAAGGTAAGCCCATGCTTTCTGTAACTTGACTTGTTAATCAGTGCTGAGTAGAATGGACGTTCAGCACAACGAATCGTAACCGCGACCATCGAGCTTACTGGAGTGCAAAAAGAGGATGTACCAATCCGCGTTCACAGAAACATCAGTACCATCTCTAGGGAGACGAGGACGAGAAAGAGGAATATTCGCTCCGTGAAGGGTGATTTCGAGGTCGCTGTTGCTGCCACAGGGCGTGAAGGTCAGCGCACTTTCTTTGCTGAATCTTCGATGAGACCTGGAGTGAACTAATCCCGTTTTTTTAGAACGAAGCGAATATGACTAACGGAATTCTGAGCGTCGGACCACACCTGAATTTGATTTTACCTTGACTGCAATCTCGTGTTCTTGTACGATAAATAGTTGACTTGAAGAACGTGGCATGGCAATACGATATTGCAGTCCATGTTGTAACATAAAGGCCAACCAAATAAGCCATTGTACGCATGAATCGGCTATACGTTTCGCGTGTGGCTGTCATTTATGCAGAGATAATAAAAAAATCGGTGGAGGTTAACTAAATTTTACAGCTAGGGGCTTTGGAGAAGGCTTACCTGAAACCTTTGTTATGTCCTATCCTTTGGTGGTGGACTCTCTGTAGGGCCATGGGTGGTACGGCTATGGGGGGGGCGGAACTCGTGTCGCGCCGTCCGATACTGCCAGCGCCATCATAATTACATCCTTCCTCACCCCCCTCCGGAATGTCATAGTCATCTCCAACAAGTGGAATGGTGGATCATCATCTTTGGAAAGGCGTACGGTCAACGATCTCAGAATTTGAATGTCGCCAGTGCAGTTGTGGTTGAAAATGTATCAACATACGCTTAGCTAAACACACAGGAATGGTAATGATTTGTAATCCCCTCAGGCGTCGGAGTCTCGCTAAACGGACTGCGGCAAGGATTGACGCCTTCGGAATTCTGCAAAAGCATGCCAAATAGTAGAGTAAGGTACACCCTTATACCTCGGCCCAGAGGACGGTAATGTGGCTTGCGAAGGTGAAGAAATCGGTATCAACGGCCTCGCCCTTGGTCTTGCGGGTTCCCACTTCCTGGCAGGCATTTCAAAGGCCCCGATCTGCTTATGGTAGAAGGGAATCTGACGAGCAAGGTAACCCACGTCTAGGACAGGACCCTGGGAGGGCAATGTTTATGGACTTTGTGCGCAATTCTAAACGTGCTGAAACCATGGGCGTGCCAGGTGGCCCAGTGGGATAGAGTGACCACTTTATCGCTGCAAAGAAATTTAGAAAGTCGATTGGTGGGAGGGTGAGTGCTAGCTCCCGAATTATGGGAAAATAGGTTCTGCAGCTTCTGGGTTTGATAGCGAGTAGATGTTCGGCTACATTTGTCCCTGGTAGTTCTTTTAGGACTTGCAATGGGCAGACTTCAAGTTCAGGCTGCAGTGTGCTAAGGTGCTCTTTTTATTAAGGTCGCCTGTATCCCACTGGCAGATGGGGTCGTTGAGACGAAAACAGTTCAGCAGAAGCCTGATCATATCCACTAGTTATACGCGTTGTAGATACAGTTCAATAGTACCTACTAGTAAACACGAACCCAGTTTATGACTTGAATATCCTCCCAATCCCTGCCTAGTCTCAGACAACCCAGCCGGAGTTCATTCGCAATGAGTCCGGATTTTCATCGTTCGTGTACATACTACGCTGTGAAGCGCTCAAAAACCTCCAGTAAATCACTCAACGTATAGTTTTAGGCCATTCAGTAGTAGGCTTGTGATGCAAAGGGAAGTGCAACGAGTCAGCGGAGGAATATCATATCAGAGAAAAAACTTACGGGAGAGCATGGAACGACCAAAGGCAATCGCTCCATTCTCACGGAAAGGGATGACAGGGTAGAGGTTTCCTGAGGAGGGGTGTTGAAGGAGAACAAGGAAGCGGCTCCTAATCTGGTTGGCCAGGCTCTTCAGATCCAACTCGTAGAAGTTGATAAAGCGCCCCTCGCGGAGACGCCAGAGGGAGAGAACGACATATTTGTCGGTGCCATATGGTATGTCATCGAAAGCGTGAACCGGGAAGCGGTCCAATTCCGAGGCGAAATTATGTCTGGCGATCCAAGCCTGCATACTGCTCATAGGAGCAGAAACTTGGGCGACGTGAACAACGCCTGAGAAAAGCGCTACGGGGGGGTCAAAGGCACTGCCAGCAGCTGGAGACCAGGCGCGCGGTGTCCACGAGACACACCACCCGTTCGTGGTCTCGATGGCGTTGCTACACCATACGTTGCCCTCGAAAAGAGGGTTGTCTGAAAGCACCAGAGCCCATTGGGTGGGAAAGTCATGGCGAGTATAGAATGCAACGCCAACGTGACAAGTAGAAGTGTCGCGAGGCATGGAAAAAAATATGCAAGAAATGACAAGGTGAGTGTGAGGCAGACTTTGTTGCCGGGCTTCCCATCCGTGGTAGAGTGTGGGGCTCCTTTTAAGTGGGGTGGGTATTTGCTGAGAAAAAATTATCCAGGCTCGGAATATGAAAGTTGTGAATACCGGCGGATGGGACTACAGTCACAAGGAACAAATCATCACCATGAAGCGTGTTACCAAACAGTAAATCCTTCCTTCATAAGGTCAATAACGAGCTATCCCGGCCTAGCTGGCGCAACGCCACCAAACACGATGTTTTGATCATGACCACACTGGCAGCAGTTACGTAAGGTAATTTGAACGCCGTTTCTGAGTTCATCGGATCACCTGAAACTTAGAAAACAACGTACCCGGGACTGAATGATGCCTGCGTCGACAGTTGACGTGAACGCTGACATGCACGTTAATGTGGGTCTAGGAAGTACTTGATCGCTTTGCTTTGGGTAGTGGTACTAGTAGTCTAGTGAGCTAGCTGCTATGTCTTGTCGCGGGCGCCAAACCTGGCGTCAACGCAGACACGAATCTGCCTCTGGGCGCCCTTCAAGTCTTCTTTGGCGGCGGTAAGGGGTACAACCCTCAGGGTAACGAGGCCTGACTGCATATCAAATTGTCTCATGATACGTCGATAGTGCCCAGTACCTCCATATGGGTCTGCGACACTGCAAAATGCAGCCATGTATTTCAATTTAATTCAATGTCAACGAAACGAAGGAACATTGCAGTTACTTGATCGGAGTTGATCCTGGTATCATTCAGGAATTGCTTTGGATAACCAGGTGCCCGGCTGAACCTTGGTTAGAGCGTGGACAGATACTGAGGGAAAAAATGCTCCGGTGGCGATTGAACGGGACAGGGAAAGTGGTGGAAGAAGTGTGAAAACTTATCGCAGTACCGTGGGAATATTCATATCTCCTACGGGAAAGTGCCAACCTCGGCAATAACCCTACTTGTACTGTACCGACTGTTCCAGCTGCCGTTCGATCCATATACACGTTTTGGGTCGCAGATGCTCCATTCAGCTTAGATACACTACTATTCCATCTCGTGACAACTGCGCTCGTACCAGTGCCAGAGCCAACTTGAATGCCAGCGGTCTGTACCAATATCAAAAGGGGAAAAAAATTTGGCTGAGAGAATCCTACAGAATAGACGCTTTATTCCTGACATATAGCGATCTTCATATGACGGTATGAGTGGTATCGGTGGCTCCAATCTTGAATGTTTCATCGGTGGGTAGACGGTAGAGCCTGAGTGTAAGCAGACACATTTTCAGGACCATGACATCGTGGCCGGAGAAGGAAGATAGAGACAAACTGTAAGTTGGGACACAAGAAACCCGGTTGCGTCGCCATATCCAAGTTTTCCTTCCCTAGCTTAAATCACGGACTAGTTCTTGGCGCTGCTGGGCGTACTTTAAAATCCGGTAGCACAAGACATAACGGAGTCTGCACACTTGGAGCGTCCATGAGACAGATCACCAAATGCTGTTTTCTCGTGACGCAGGACGCGAACGAACGACACGTTGAAAGACGCACTGCATTGGGGGTGCTTCATTATTTACAGAGGGTATTCGCAACCGTACAGTAGGTATCGGTATCGTACATTCCTTCGCACAGAGAATGGTTACGAGTCTTCTTCGAGAGCCTATAAACCCGTGTAAGTCGCAGTAAGTCAGGTTTACAGGAAAAGGACAGTACCTGACAATACCACGTCCGGACGTGTAGGACAGCACTACCACACGTCGGAATAACTCTCCGAAAAGTCGTCACCCATATAATAGCCTTCCCAATGGTCCTCAAGATCCATGGAATCCGAGGCATAATCAAATTCATCAAAGTGATCAAAGTCGTCGATCGATTCGTCTTGGCCAAGATGGAATTCAGGGACGGCTTTCTCCAACGCGTCTACGTTCTTGGAGCTGATGACGCTGTATTCGATGGTGAGGCTCTCCAGGGGCACATTGTACGACCGTCTCTGTCGGATGGTGTTCATGAGGACGTCGTAAAGTTTGCCACGGTGAGGTACATTTTCGCTAAAGTCCATCCTCCTCAAAACGAGAGTCTTCAGCTTCGGGAAGGGAGGACGGATTTGAGCGGTGGCATTGTCGGCCCCTTGCGCCTGGGCGTCTTTGACGCCTCGTTTACGCTTCTGCTTCCTCTTCCGGCTACCAAGTGCCGTACTGGCCAGCTTCGGTGGTGTGAGTGCCTCCAGGAGAGTAGTTGTCCCTTGTCCGCGTGCTTCGACTGTGGTAAGCTTCTCACACCGCCGAAAGAGGTCCCCCCAATTTATGGGCTGGTCCATGGGTTGATCCGTGTTGGAGGCAAAAATGAAGAGAAATTCGACTTCTGAAATGGGTAGCGTAGTGCAGATTCGCGCCAAGGTGTTCGGCAAGCGGGCAGCGCCGAAGTTCCCGTCAATTGATAGATGAAGCTCGGCACCGCCCTCCAGACCAGAGTCAAGAGTATGGGAACGTTTTGATGTAGGGAGGGAACTCGACGCAATCAAGTTGATTGACCGCGACACATAGTCGAGCCCAAGACTGAAACTTTTGAATGTGAGGGGATTGGGATTGTTGAAATGCGCTAAAATGAGGGGAAGAACAAGGTCGTCATTGCTGGTAGCAAAAAGATCATCGGCAACGCAGCGTAAGTGAAGCTTTGCTGAGGAAGGTAACTTGAGCATTTTCAACAGATTGGCAACGCGCGAAGTTGACCCGGCTAGGCCCAGATGTGAAAGGCGTGGAAGGTGGATGGTTTGTTCAAGAGAAAGGTGGGAAAGCAATGAAGGTAAACAAAAATGAAGGACAAGATCTTCCAATCCTGGACTGTTTGCTAGGACACCGATGAACTGATCCAAGGTATCGCGCAAGGTGGCACCAGACGCCTCTCGACTTAAGGCAATGCTCAGCTGAGATAGCTGGGCATGAGGAAGATGTGACCATGGGATGCTGGCCTGGTAGAGAGAGAAGCTTCGGAGCTTCGGAGCATGTCCTTCGAAGAATTTCAACTCAGAAAGCGAAAGGGATACGGGAGAATTGACGTCCGACATATTGAGTTCGAAATGTTCCAAAATTGGGGCTCCTTGACTACAGAGTTTTTGAACGAAGGGGAGGTGATACAAAGACAGACCGTGGAGGCGAAGCTCGCGAATATAGGAGAGTCGCGAAGGAAACAGGGAAAAGATTTCTTTGCTTGGCGCTTCACTTAGGTCTATTGTCAAGGGCGCCGACTTCGCGCGAGCCAGCATCTCGGTGATCCAGTCCCTGCTCTCTGGATAGCCTGAGATAGTGGTCCATAATGAGGAATCCTCCAACGCAACTTGGCGCCAGTGCTGGCACACATGTGTGACTTTGATCCAACCCAATGACTCTGAGGTGGACCAAGATGGTTCCTCGAGCACAAGAAAGTGGAAGATTCGGGAGAGAAGCTCGGGGGGAAGAACGGAAATCAACGCAAGAGCGTTACGGCGTGTGAGGAGGGCGCGAACGTGGAGCCTAGCACTTTCAATCTCCTCGTCCATGGAGGCGATGACTGCGGAGCGCGCGCTGGAGGTTTCGGCGGAGGATCTGAACACTGTAAGTCCAGATTCGATGGGAACAAGTGAATTAGGGGTTAAGGAAGCCCCCACACTGCTTGACAAGGGTTCATGCGTTAGAACGAGTCAACACGTAGAGGAAAATTTCGCACTTTTCGCGAGGGAATGATGACGTGTTGCCGTTACCCGTCATTGCCAAGGTCGGTGGAGGGGTCTGCTTGTGATGGCCCCCAAGGATGCGCCTCATGATAAGCTTCTTTCCAAGGGATGTATAGTTCGATGTCCGTTGTGTTCTCTCTTTGCTGAGATTCAAGGTTACCAACTGACAACAGGGGGATGTAAGAGACGCGAGATGGAGAACGCGTCTTGATTCGCTCGCTTGCCCCGCCGGGCCAGTGCACAGTTTATTAAAAGGTCTTGTGATCGTGAGAGACTGATCACAATGGGACCACCGACCACTCGTGTCCACAGCACTCGAAGACAGAACAAACGGTTGCAGATCTAAATTCGCAGTCACAGCAGTTTATTAATAAGCTCTGAGCGTACAGTACCGCTTGTGGACGTCTAGGTACAGGTAAAAACTATCCGAGTCGACTGTGGTTAGATGCCACACCTTCCAGTGTCAATAGAGCCACAAAAGACAACCCCACCACCTGGCATCCTGGACGAAACCTCTCGAAAATCCTCACTTTTATAACTGTTGAACGATACACCTGCATGAAAGGTGTGGTATGCAGAGGCGGATGCTAACACACGAAGGCTTGGAAAGAGAAGGAGGGGCAAGCCATCGAACAACCAATACAAGTGACTTTTATCAGGAAACTGAGGAAGCGAGACACTAATACACACGACTAATACGTTTACTTGAACTGTCGATACAGAGTTAGCAACCAAAAATACGACCAAAAGAGGCGCGACTTACGTTCTTCCCATCTACCCATTTCTTGTCTCCCACCTCGAGGTCCCATGCAAGCGCGGCCTCGAAGAACGCCTTTTGCTCTGCACTGTCCAAGTTAATACGCTCATAGGTATAGCTCTCCCAGTCGGGCGCGACCTCGACGACAGGTTTGACTTCCGGCCCGCGCGCTACGAGCGCGCCTGTGATGATCGAGTTGTTCGTCGTGCCGAGCACGCCAACGGAGCCGAAAAGGTACTTGCGCGAAGCCTCAAGCCGGTTGAAGAAGCCTCCAATCTGATTCGAGGACATGAACGTCTGCGTGAGCTCCTCATTGTACTTGAAATCGACACGCCAGATTGAAAAACCCTCCTGGTCGAAACTGTGCGGCATAACTATTAATTCAAGACTGAAAATCAAAAGGGACAAACTTCTGGTAGAACCACTCGAGCGAGCCGCCAGCACCGCGGGTGTCTTTGTTGGAGTATGCACGCTTCCAGTCTTCTAGGTTAAACGTTGATTTGGGCAGAAGGTCGAGAGGGTTCTTCTCTTTTGGTGCTTCTTCATATGGCTTGTCGTCGTCGTCGTCATCATCATCTTCCTTCTTGGGCTTCTTCTCGGCCTTCGGTTGTGCGGGTGCAGGAGGCGCCTTCTCCTTCTTTTCCTTCGGCGGCGGCGTGTATTGCAACGCCTTCTCGACGAATGAAGTTGAGCCGAATACGGACGCGAGGTTCGGCTGGTTTACGATGGTCTCGAAGTGACGAAGAAGGTTGGGAAGCTTTCCACGGAGGGCAGCGTCGACGGTGGTGGAGAAAGCGGATTGGAGCTCAGCGGCAAGCGTAATGTCCGCAAGGGTGATGCGCTCGCTTGCGAGGAAAGTACGAGTGGCAAGATGCTTTTCGAGGATATTGAGGGCGGAAGCCAGGCGCTCTTGGAATAGGTTGTGGATCTATGGGCATATTGATACTTGGATAATACAGAGTCCGAAATTCTAAGATAACGCACTGGCTTGTTGTAGGGGTTGATAGCACCTCTGACGAGCTGGAGAATAAGAGAATTGTATCGCGCAATGTCAGAATCCACAAATGCGACCCATTGGTCTACCAGAGCGGTCTCCGTTGCTCCCTGACCAATGAGTGTAGAATTAGGGGCCAGTGAGGCAACTGGAGATAGGAATGGTCAGAATCATAGTAGTTCGATGACGGGTGGAGCGGTGTTCATTAGTGGGACCCAATGGCCCTAGACCCATTGTTCGAATGGGCGCATTGTGCAAAAGGGTTCCGGAGACAATCCGTTCCATGATTTTTGCGGTGTCCGGGGGGCCTTTTTCAAGATGTAGCAAAACAAGATGACTCACAGTAACGACCAATAGCACTAGCTTCAAAGACAGAGAAGCCGTCCCTACTGGTAAAGGTGGGAGTTTTGACGACGTTTAAGGCACTCTCATTAACCTCGACGGAAAGCCCAGCGAAGGCCGCGATGGCCCTGATCTGTTTATAGCGGGCGGCGATTAGTACAGTGTATCACAACCTGTTTAGCAAACGTCGTAAAAACATAACGTACGCGCTTTCTCTCTACCTCTGAAATCGAATATAAAGTTCCAGTAGACATATTTTAGCCGTTATCTTTTGGAAAAGTACGGTGATGGAAGTGTGAAAAGAGAGCCCACGACGACTCAGAGATTTTGATCAATTTTTCGTGCATCGATAAAATTCTTACGTAATAATACCGCCGGCAACTTGTCACATGATCTGCAAAGCGCCACTACTAATAAGTTGGTACACCTAAGATTTGGGCAGTCGTAAAAGCTAGTGCAGTGGTCGAAGTGATTCCTTCCAGGAGTGAGAGCCTTGATACAAGTTGAATGTCTCGGGTTACCGCCCCAATATTATAAGTACCGTTGCCAGGCGGCTTACATGTCTTCTGTTTCTAGCGCCCATTCAAGCTCCAATAATTTGTCAATACAGTACCTCTGTACCCCACGTCGTGACCAATGATCATCTAGATCAAGTTTCAAGGACACGTTTACAGATTCTCTCGAAACTTGTCTCACGGCCCGGGCCAAGGTGTAGGCATCAAGTAGCAAAAATGCTACTTGATGCCTCACCTTGAGTTGTTCGAGTTCAAATTGGGTTATTCCTTCTCACTGCCGTTTTGAAAGGACCTTGATCGCCGTTGTTTCTTCTGCTACGCCACTATTGTCGCATAAACGCTTTCGGAAATGGAATAGCAGCGTTCGCTGAACGACGCCGTTCCCATCGGAGGCCTATGTCTATCCATGTGAATCTGAACACGTACAACCGGCTCTGTGCCCTTGTTAGTAACCCATACTGAAATCTGCACAGGCCGATCGTTTCACTTACACGCCGCATAAAGTAACCTCCGCTGCCACCATCACTCCACCACCTTGCATGCCGCACCCTGACTGACGCCTGTGTAGATCTCGTTGTACTAAGTTTGGTCAGAAATGATAGCATCCGCTAGTCCTAGCGCTATATCATGGGTCGTCATATCTCCCAACCGCTCATGACGAACCTCTGTCCGCTTTACGGCAAATTATCGCTACATTTACCGCCCAGGCGAGGATGAATCACCCCTAGACTGTGAAATCGAGCAGAGTTGACAGTCATTTAGTCATCGCGAAGCATGAAATGAGACGGGTTTCCTCGCTAAGACCAAACTGCGTCAATCGCTATACAAAATCTGAGAACGAACTTGAATGTGTACCAATTCGCGCTAATTACGAGAACAGAACACCAAAGTAAAAGTGAAGGAGTGAAAGGCTGTTGAATCCCCCTCAAGGTCCGGGGCTCAGCGCTCAGCCTGAGCATGTAGGCCAGATACCTCACCATCAGTCATTTCTCGTTCGTCGACTATCACTACTTGACTCCCTCCCCTTGAGCGAGTATTCTACATTCTACCAGGCCTTGAAATTGTCCCAAACGGATGACTGGAAATACCGGTGAGTACTCACTCTATCATGATGGCCGATCAGTGGGTAATTCATCTTCGAACGCAAAGTATTCACCATCTTGCCAATCTCTTCCGAGTCGGGTCTCATACAGTGGAAGGCAACTTGTTTATAGGAATGAAATGCGTGGGCTATAAAAGAGTTGGCAAGTGGGAATATCTTCAATCTATCATATACTGCCCCGTTCTATCATATAATTACAGCAAGAAAGCGGATACCTTGGGGTAAAGGCGGCGTGGCGAAAGATAAGGAGGGACTGGTGGACCAAGCAACTCCCAGATCCGAGTCTTCTGTACAGACGAAGGGCAAGAAAAGCTACAGAAGCCAGATGCAGCTGAAAGCGCCGGTTGGTGATTAGACAACGGTGTTCACAGATGTCGAACGGTCAACTCGAGTGTCGAGTGATAATGTATCACACGTCTCGATTGGTATTGTAAGCGTTGGGTTATACGTTGTGGCCTGGAATTGCTCGCCGGAGAAAGCACAGTCATTGCTTGGTCCATGTCAGAAATTGTATACCCGCGATGATGCGAACGACCCCATACATAATACAAAAGAAAGAAAGGAGATAGAGCTTCCCAATCAATCCTTGAATAACTGTGAACCACAGTTGTAATGTTTTCTGTGGAGAAAGGGAGCCAATCATCAGCACGATAATCGTATACCCCCAAAAGTGAATCCCGAGATCTCTACGCAGAAGTCTGAAGATGGGAACATACCGGTGTCGCAAGTGAGAATTGAACATACGCGACGCACAGATAGATGGTACAGAGCGTTGGCGGAACTGCGGATTGCCATACCATAGCGATGAGACGAACTATTCGCTACAAAAAGAACTGAGCAGTGCAACAAGTGAGCTCGGTAGATAAAGGGAAACATACCCTACGTATATGAGCTGCGTAAACCTGTCGCATGGTTCGTATAAGGGAGTGTAAAACTTGATGTGATTCGTCCCTCCGTAAGCACATGAAGTCGGACAGAAACGAGTCACGCACGAATGCTACTGAGGATAACGTCAAGGACTGTACAGTGGTGAGGTTCTTCGATATATTCTAGCCCATGCCAGTGGTAGACTTACTTGAGGGAAGAATAAGGCTCATCAGGTCTAATAATTGTTAGGAAGAGACTAATTGGGCCAAATATTGCTCACAGAAGTAAGATATGCCGACCGTCTCTGGGATATGAAGGTAACTGAAGGCGGCGGTAGTTGTCTGGAATCGCATGACTATCACAATCGACCTCATCGACATAACAAAGGTAGTGATGAGAAGTAGAACGAGTGGCGTCTGAATTAGAGAACAGACTCAGCATACTACCAGAGACAAGAATCGAAACTGACGATGATATATATGTTCTCCCCGACGATCTTAGTGTTCTAGTCAGGACGGCTGGAGTAGGCGGCCTGGATCACTGCAAGAACGTACATAATAGCAGCGCCAAATCATCAATGCTTGTACAGGAGTAGCTATAAGCAGCGTCTACAAAGGCATAAGCAGCCAAGTTAGGGAAGTAGGATGCGTGATAGTACACACAGGAAGTGCCTGAACAAAATCCATCCAGTTTACGCATATCTAGGGTAAGACGATAGAGCTGGGTGTCAAGGAAATCCGACCTGAGAGGTAGTGGAACGCACATTCTGCCCAAATTGGTCTACGTACTTTACCCAAGTAGACGCAAAATTTATCCCAGACTGCATACTTTTTCAAGGGCGATGGATGGTCAATGAGGTAATTTGGACATAAGCTCTGAAGAAAACGCACAGTCCAATAACAGTCACGAAGACAATGAGAGCGGTAAAGGCCACACTGTCATCGCGTTTGGATGCGGAAAACCAACGAGCGAATTGTGCAATAACGAGACCGGTTACTAATCCATGGATAAACAGGCCTGCGATTCCTGGGCCAAGCACATTGGACACGGATTGACTTTGCGGAGGGCCTGCAAGCGTTGAAACTAAACAGGTCATCGTCACTCTTCCCGAAAGGTGGCGCGTGGAAGCGCAGAAGGACAAAGTGGAAGAGGTGGCCCCCGGCTCTATTCGCGGTTCGGACAAAGGGTATAATGCAACAGTGCAATGCGAAGTATTGGGGTTGAATATAAGAACATTTTAAAGATCGGTCTCTGCTTCGCGATCAGGTGCCTTTGTACATTAAGAGCGTCTGATGCAACAGGGTCCGGTGCCGTTCTATAAACAGGGTCGTGCCGAAACTCGCGGACTCGAAAATGAAGATCGCTACAGCGGTTTGCGCCCGCAGCTCGCGCTTAGTTTCCCCTTGCATAATATAGTATTGGAGTTCTTCGCTTCAATTGTATAGTACACTAGTGGAGACGTTCAGTCTAACTCAATACTCTTTGTGGTAAAGCCTGAGACATGGGCGAGACACGACAATAAAAACCCAAGGTACTGTATTTCCAACAATCACATAACGATCCACCTTGAGGAAGGTGCCACGAATGGTAGCGAGCTAGTACCAAAATGTCAGAAATTTTGGGGGCGGCTCGGAGTTTCGAGCCCGTCAATATCGCCAGCTTTGATGGGTGGCCAGGGACACCTTCAACCACATTGTTCAAGCTGGAATGATATCCAACTGGCAAGCCTGAAAACCGCTCGCAACACCACAAATCGGTCCCAAATGAGAATAGTTGAACCATCGCCGTGTTGCTGTGGCGCTGGGCACGCCGTGAAACCATGTGGTTGAAACTCAACGTGGCTATCAGGAACCACATCGCTTCCAACCAGGGAGTCTCCGTGTCCGAGACTCGGAGTTCATATTGCTTGTGCCAGTGCCGCCGATCTCCGTGTCCGTCTCAATTCAATTCCCCTTGCAAGTACGGAATGTTGCAATTTTATATAATAGGTGAAAATTTTTGTCTCACCTAGGGTCCTGGTCAACCAACCGTGAACCTATCATCTATTGTAGTACGTATACGTGAAGCGATGAAAAGTGGTGGTTCAAAAAGTTCAGAACGTTTGTGAACCTGCACGTTCAACTTGAAGTTTTCTATCCGGGCGCTGCGCACGGCGGATCGGATTATCCTTCCACTTACAGTCTTCGCCGGAATCGGCCGGATGTATGTGTCCATAAGCGTCGGCAACCGCCAAGGAGTTCGGTTTGCAAACCAAATGCCTATATACTGTACTGTATGTGGCACAGATGATGCTGTCTGCAATTTCACGCTCATGCATACGGTAGTAACCGACCTACGTGAGCTTTAGTGGGCTTGCCTTTCAAAACTCGTCCCTACGGGATTCTGTTGGCCCAGGATTGTCACCGAAAGTGCTAGTAGCTTACTCGAACTACTGAGATCTCGCAAGCTACCCCACATTGCGTAACAAAGCACCGTAGTCAAACTGGCCGCAATACTGTATCATAATGATCGCTCGACCTTTCCTGACATGTGCTTCCGTCTCAAACCCCGACACAGGCTATGCCCACATCATTGTCTGGAGTCCCTCCAGTGCGTTAAAGTTCGATCGTCGTTGGCACCACAACATTCATTGCATGCGTGCCAGTTTTCCGTTTCACCTGTCATTGACTCTGCCTAGCGCCCGGCAGCCGGGTCTGATCCAAAGACCTATTTCTAGAATTGGTCTGAGTCCGATTACTCGAAAGACTTGGGAGGTGCCTCACTACAGTATTTGTACAATTGTCCCATCGCAGGCACTGTACGCTATTGTACAGTATCTGAACATGAATGAACGCTTGTCTCTGACGACCCAAGAAACTAGATCCAGCCACCCCGGCGCTAACGGTTCATTGAAGAGAATCTCCAGATTTCGCAGTCCGCAGTTGTACTAGCAGAATGCCTATGACTGCGGACTGCAAAATCTAGAGATTCACTTCAATGTGTTTGTTACAGTAATGGCCCGTGTACTCATGGTCTCAGAAATCAAAAATTGATCAGGGTCCACCATGACGGGAACCAATACCGTGACAGTATGGTGGGTTCCGAGTCGCTGACAGCATTTACTAATAATACCATCTGGCTTCCATCAATCTCCCATCAATGAGGTCTGAGAACGTCAACCTCTTCAACGCCATACTGAATCAGCAACAAGGATTCACTTAATTTCATGGTATCGCTAATTTTATTGTGCCCATACATGAACGAGCACCATCACTCGATCACTTCGATTTTCTCGCGAGAGTCAAACGCAAAAAGAAGTCGACAAGGACGCTACCACCTCTTACTAGAAGTCGTGTCGTGTTGTGAAAGGAATGAAAATTTGGTTTGTCATAACTGGGTCAACTGGCATTTATTCATGGTTATTTAAATTATCATATACATTCTTCGTCTAGGATGGGTACAGATGGTTGACTTACATTAAGAGTGACCTGCGCACGGAGTGAGGAGCTATGACATTGCATGACTGTTCAAGTGACGGTACCCATTCATTCGACTTGTGAGGCACCGTCCACCAGGAAGCGATTGAGCACTATTTCTGCGACAAGAAATACATCACCAGGTAACATTGTTTTCCCAAACTTGAACAGACTTGGAAGAATAAATGATTAGGGAATTGCCCTTCGTGTGTTCTGTGATGCGAAAGTCTGGTGAAAAAAAAAAACTGGAACGAGGAATCAGTATTAGCGATTACACGATTCCGAGTCCGGGTCAGAAAGAGTTATTTGTCGACATAATGTCTTAAGACAGGGATAACTGATTGTAGAAGTCTCATCTCGTAGTAGTTGGATGCGTTCGTTGTAGAAACGGAGTACTCACATGTTTAAAAACCCAGTAACAATGATGAAGACGTGGCCAAGGGTCGTCACCGAAACTCATTCTGGGTCTCTTGAACTGCAATAACTTGAACCTATCACAAATAGGAGGATCAATCCCTGAAGTTGGTATAGCCAGTACAGTGGAAGGGCATTGTCACGGTACCGCGAACCGCAAATTTCTCTTTCACCACGTGTCGGTGTGACTTTAGGGCAGGTCAGATTTCGGGGCGGAGCGGGCCGGATAATCGTTACATGTGCGTCTCCGTAGCTACTGCACGAGACGACAAACTCTCACAAATCATACGACAGTCGCTTTATAAAATGGCACCTTCTCTTCCCCCAGGAGGTCAGAGTTACTACAGAAGTTGCATTACTCATACTTACAGCTGACCTGAAGTCCAGAGGCACGCCCTGCACCGAAACCACAACCGATAGGCTCCTTCCCGTTCCTCCTGCTTTTCACTACCGCAACCGCCTGTGTACTTTTCATCCTCTGGAGACGTTCCGACACACTTCGGACCGTTGTCGGTCACCAGTGCGTGCAGCTTGCTTGATCTATCTCGTCTCTTCCTTCACTCACAATTCATTTGTTGCCTGTGATGATAGACTGAAAACGTGGACTCGCCAAGAGGGTACCGTACGTCTTTCCGAAGATGATGGCCCACCATCACACTCGTTTTTGGGAGATGATTATGACATTCCGGACGAGGAAGAGGAGAGATATAATGATGATAGCGCTGCCAATATCGGACAAGGCGACACGATTTCCGTGCCACCCATAGCCTTACAGAGAGTCGGAACGATGGGAGAAGACGATGTCCCTACCCCACCACCAAAGGATCGAGCGTAGGAAAGGATTCAGGTAAGTCAAGCCTCTAGCCCTCCTGTCCCTGAAATTGGCTTACGTCCACTGAGTTTTTTTGGTCTGCGCATCACCTGAATGTGTAGTTAATGCGTACAATGGCTTAATTGGATGGCTTTTTATGTTACGTGGACTGCAATTTTTGTCATGCCACATCCTTCAAGTCAACTATTTATCGTACAAGAATACCAGGATTGCAGTCAAGGTCACCCCTATCGATATCAGAACGTTTGCCGATGCCTTGTTTTTCTCTTCTTCGGGGACTCATCGTCACGTTGGTGCAATCACTCAATGGTAATCCTTGCAGGCGCAGATTCAGGTGCGGTCCTGGGGAAAGTGACATGCAATATTCCGTCGGACATATTCGCTTTGATATCGTCATTCTAGAAGATGGAATCAGTCATTCTGGCTCCCATCAAATCCTGAGGCTCAGTAAAGAATGTCTACGGACCTTCACGCCCTGCGGCAGCGACAGCGACCTCGAAAACTTGCCATACCGCCTCTCACGGAGCGAATACCCCTCTTCCTCGCGGTCTATGGATTGCTTCGTCTCCCCAGAGACGGTAAGGATGTTGTTGTGAATACCGATCGATACGTCCTCTTTCTTAATGCCAGGAAGCTCGACGGATGCGGTCACTTTGTTCGACTGTTCGTCGTGCCGAACGTCCATTCTACTCAACACCGATTAACAAGTCGAGCTACAAAAAGCGTCTCGGAAAGGGGCTTACCTTGGGCGGAAAACGTCAGACTGTTGACCCTGACGGGACGAGCGAGAGCTAAACATGTCATCAAGGAAGCGGTCAAGGGGGAAAGCATAGTCATTGAAGTGATGTGTAAGTGACATTTCGAACGTGGGTGGCAAGCTGCGTTGAGATGCTGGTTTCGGCCCTTATCCTTTTGTGCTCACGACGCAGTTCTTCTTTTATAGTCTACAGGAAGGTTCTTGTGATGTCACGATCCCGAATTTTGAAAGCAATAATCTCCCTCAATGGTAACAGCTCAGGGGACAATCTGGCCAGGCCCATGAGCTGTTACTAACGAGGGACATTTTCGCTTTCTGCTTCGAGTAATTGCTCACAGAAACTAGCAAAGCCGCCTTGATCCGCACCACCATTCGTGTCCTCGGCGGTATCACCTGCCTTCCCATTTGAGGCACGTCGGAGCTCCTTGACGTCAGCGTACCGTCAACTGAACAACCGAACGCTCTGACTCATGGTTATCAGTGCGGACGGGGCAATCGCTAAATCGCTAGAGAGGTGCAGTGTTCCACTTTCCGTGTCGAAGACAGACACAGGGGTGGTTCTCTTGCGGAATGGATACTGGGGAATAACCTCTAACATGTGCACGTGGAGATATGAGATGATCATAGAAATAGCGGTGACTGCTGCTATTTCCATGGTTATCTCCTATCTTCGAGACGCCATGTGCACATGGGCAGATCTATAGGAAAAGGGGCTGCTACTCCACAGCCTGGGCCAACCATGCTTAGGCTTAGGGGAATCCAGCCCTCCAGACTCCGACGCAAACCATCCACAGTCACCAGGAGTATTAGTACTAGTAACTTTGCTAAAACGTTCTACGTTCAAACCGCCGTGTTGTCTTCCCTCAGCTTTTGTGTGACCTTTCAGAAGCCCTCGGAGCTTGTCTTTTTGCCTTTGAAGGATCTTCATATGTCTCACTGCGAGAGCACATGCCAGTGGCCACGCGTGTCACACAGGCCTTCCTCACCGGACTTGGCAGGCTGACCAGTTAGTTGACTACGTACTAATTCCGCCGGACACACACACGTAGGTCAACATGTAGACCGCTTTGCACACTATCGGGCCGACATAGGAGGGAATGCATTCCTCCGAGTCGAGAATGCTACTGCTGCTTTGTTTCATCACGTCATCATTCACTCTGAGTCTGTCGTGTTTAAAAGGTGAGTGCCAGTGCTACCAGTAGCCCGCCAACGACCCATCTTGCTCATAACCTAGCCAACTGATGATGACCACGATTCCTCTCTCCGTCTCAACGAGTACGCTGTTCGGTGACCCTCGAGCACCTGCTCAAACCCCGGACGTTCGAGTGGACTACTTCACTCACATATGGAAAGAGAGCGATTTATTCCGCTCATGGCGCAATGTTATGCGCGAAAACTTGAAGAACGCGACTTATAATGGTATTCGACTTGAAAACGCCAGCTGGCGGACTTTGCAGAAGTTGGGTCGGACTGCCAACTTGAAGGAGGCTGCCAGTGTCAGACAAGAGACAGTTAACTGGTGCGTCGTGTGAATTCCGAGTCTGTTCATAATCATTTTGGCTGATACCATATTTCTTTTCCAGGCTCGGACACCCCGATGCCCTTTACGGTCCGCTGCACGCGGCTATCGACTGGGAAGCGCCCTCTCACAGACAGCAAGGTCAAAGAGGGTTCAAGCCACGGCCTGTCAAACTGTTTCCCTACCGCAGGCAAAGCAACACAGTGTCGTGTACCAAACCGGCACGTCGACCCCCTCCGCGTCCACTCGAGACCAAGAGCGATTCAACGATACCGCGATGGCAACGTCACAGTAATTTCCGCAAAGTGACTCCACCACGCATTACGGCCCTCACAGGTCAGCCCCAGCCCCAACCATCGAAACCGGCGCGTGAGCTCATAGCGGTCGGTCTACCAGCGACTCCGAAGCCACGCCGCTGGACTCCAAGCGGAACTCTACCAGGAGAGAGCTCATACATTGACTCTTTCGGGTAAGTTCACCTCGCATCAGTTGCATTCCGAGTCGGAGCGAGCTAATCGTCTGTGTAGATATGATGAGGCTGAGCTTTTCGACCACGGTTCCGCCCGATACTCCGAGTCTTATGCACGTCCTCGGACCCGCACAGCTAAATGTGCCGTTGATGGGCTTCAACTTGAGCCCACTCCCTTTGCACCACCTGATTTGGTTTGTGATGATGATGATTCAGTGACGACAGCTTCATCTCACGATGAAATCAAATTTCTTGCCATTCCGTCCCCCACATCCACGGAGAACGGCTTACACCTTGAAAAGGGATCGACTCCGTATATCACAGCAACTGAAGCCCTCGCTCATGCTTTGAGCATCGAGAAGCCCATCCAGGACGCCCTTTCTGCTCTCGGCATCGGCAACGAATACGTCATTCAAGTAGGCTTCAACAAGGAAGCGTTACAGAAAGGTTTAGTTGTAGAAGAATTATATCTCACCCTCGACGGAGATCCCATATTCAATCGCGAACGTCTGTCTGAGAAACTCTCAAGGATATTTTCTCCGTTTCCTGGTGTGGTGTACACCAACAACCAGCTGTGCCACATCCCCATTGACCCACCAACGCAATTCCGTCACGTGTCATCCCTTCAAGTTGGCGGATTCACTTTAAGCACCAGCACTGGCACAAATATTGGCGCAGGGGGCGAAGGAATCTCCGGCGGCAATGGTAATGAGGAGAGAAAAGGGAAGTCGAGGGAAGTTCCGCGTGAGGACGGAAACAACGGTAGCAAAGATGAGGGAGGTCACGGTGACGACGACGATTCAGGCGTCCCAGACCCAGGACAACCCAGTGGAGACGGCAGCTCCCCAGGAGGTGGATTGGAGCTGACGTTGAAGTCCAAGGTGTCAATAAAGGAGGGAGACTCAGACCACGTTTCCCATTTCGTCTCAATGCAGCTAGATGCATTGATCAAGGTAAGTACTGTATTGAGGCATGAATTATCACTAACCTGTCACATAGGTTGGTTCCGGTCCCGCCGTCAACGACCCTGGCTGGTCGGGCCCCAAGATCGGACTCGACATGACCAAGGTCATCGTAGCGTCCAGAGTTGAGCAAGGACTAAAGGAATATCATTTATCACAAGCCGAGATTACTATGGTCGGGTGTTCAACCCAGTCCATGATTCTAGGACACACATTGCCGCTTGATATCCATTTCGACGGTGACTCCGAGTCGAGGAAGATAACGGTTAACGAGACCATCGCAGCCAACTTAGGGACGACTTTTGCGGCCCCGAACGGCCCAACTCTAACGGCTGGCGTTGCCGTGGGCAAGGGGAGGAGTGTCGAAACAACGGCATGTCGATGGGAAGTGACATTTCATGATATTAATGATAGGAACCACGCGCACCTGCTTGATAAAGCCCATACTTGCCTTGATGGAGGGGTTTGGCGCTACATCCCAAACCGGAATTCGGAAAGATCAGCCGGGCTACTTTTATGGGTGACTGCTCCCCATTGGGGGTATTCAGGACGAGTGTGGTGGCGCCAATGAAGCTGGAAATGAAGGTCATATCCTTTTGGGAGCTTCCAAGGCAGGCCGAGTCAGCCCGTCTCTGGGCTCCAGCATTCATGACTCATCGGCGCCGGCCAATTCCCGCGTTTGCCAATTTCATCTTTGGCATATCGACCATCGTCGACTTGAAGAACGTTCCTACTAATGAGGGCCCGGGAATGAAAGTTGTTCTCGAAGACAAGTTTGAAGCAGCACTATCTGAGGACCCTCTCAGAAGTGCCAAGCACCAGCTTCAAAGGAATTTAGACGTGCCTATGGTGAGCGCAATCATGGGAAGGGCGTCCTTGAGTAAGGCGGAACAACGTGGGCAAGGCAAGCTTTTGTTTTGAAGCCGTCGCAAGTAGACTATCATTACTATAGATTTCCCCTCGTTCGTGTTTACTATTCCTATTCTTAGTCATGTATCACGATACTCTAGTACTGTATTAGCAAGTGTTCGCAACAACATCAGGTGTGATCTCTGCCCCAAGTTAGAAATGTAGTAGCGCCCGCATCACGACTACAAATATCAAGTATTCGGCCCTGAGTGAATATTCAACTGAAGCTGTTCAAGCCTCTTCCTCTTCCGCCTTTACCAGTAACTTTACCTCTGAGTCTTAACTCAGGTCGACACCAACTTACATTTGGAGCTTTCCCTCGGTGAATTCAGCCACTGGAGATGAGCGATACTGTCACCCCATACCCCTCGCGGTCATTTTACCAAGTCTGGCCCGCCCCCGAGCTCTCTGGCTATACCACCGCTCCAGCTCTCGTATCGGTTCCCAAACTACATCAGCAGCCGCGTTAGTGAGTGCCTCATCCCTTCCACACATCTCAATCTCTGCCACCCTTCTAGGATCCTTTTTTCTCGCGCCTTGTTTCCCCGACGTTTCTATCATATCCGCAGGTCCCTCTCGATCCCCAACACCACCTCTTCCTTCAACCAGACCCCCTGACTTCCCACCTGCGGTTTCCCACTTGTTCTGACCTTGATGGCCTACCCGCCAGCATTCCACAACCGTCCACCACACCTTCACCCATTCACCGCTTCCGACCCGTCCACCTTCTACCACGGCCTCACACACCTTCCATGAAACACCTAAGTCTCTCCAGCTTCGGGAACTTCAACAAAATCACGGAATCTAGCTGACGCGACACATGGCTGAGCCGCATCTGTGTAAACACGAACGGAGTTTCGTCAAGCTCGAACAAGGTTTTTGGTCGTGGTGACTCGTCATATTCACGCATTGTTTGAAACAACTTGTGCGGCTTGCTGAAGACTTTTGGAATCCTCGAAAAGATCAAGGAAGCATGCGATTCCTTAAGGTGTATCCGAATACCGTACGTAAGTTGTAAATCATGTTCTCCTGATATCATTGCGTCCAGTGGTCAGCTCAAATAGCTTATTTCAACCACTTTCTCGTCCCGGAACACCTATTCACACACTTCCCGCGGTAGGGCTCTGGAAGTATTACTCGAGATTATTCGGTATGCTGTGCTTACACGACCGATATTGCTTGATCGCTGAATACCTCAGGTGGAATCAGCCTGAGAACATCTTATGAATTCGTGGGTCAAGACGAGCATAGCGGTGAGATATGGTCGAACTACTGGCTTGTATGCATAGGAAAGGGGCGTTACTCCACAATCTGGGGCGGTCGACATCCCAACCACCCAAATACACGCAATACAAGCATTTCCTCAGTCTAGATGGCCAACCATCATCTTGTTTCTGTCATACCCAACGCCATCCATGATGACTCTTCACTATCCACTCAACGCTGTACGCTGTGGCCAAGGTGATTACCTTCACACGATGCGCGAGACGAGGATCATGCCAATGACTTGCATGATGATGAGTCAATGTTCTAACTGTATTCGTCTGCTGCTGTTCCGCAGATACAATGCAGACACGGGTTTGATATCCTCAACCCGGGCGGGCTATTCTTTGAACGTCCTGATGGCACTGAGTCGGACTCGGACTCGGACTCGGACGGGAGGGCTCAGTACTCACTTCTTTGAACCGCTCACGGCCTCCATCCACCGAGTCGTCGAATCCTGCGTCCCAGAATATCCCCAAGTCTATACATCCTGGACCTGAGTCTTTTTGTCTCCTGATATGATAGTGACGCAGGTAACAATGCCACCACAACATCGACTCTCTTTGTTACGGAAAATGAGGCCTATGCTCATGTCCTAAAAATGGAAGTAGCACTCCAAGCGCTTGCAACGGGTTCGGTGATTAGTACGTCCCATCAATAAGGACGCGTTACTCGAAGACGTACTCGTCGAAGTGATATACCTCTCCCACAAAATGGTACGCGCAGCATTGGGGCCTATCTTCTGCCGTTCCATGGTGTGCTGTGCACACCGAGAACGCATCTGCTACGTCCCCGTCGACCCACCCGCAAATGAGCCCCACTGTCTGTCTTCATTTGGCGGTTTCGAAGTGAGGGTTGCAAGCCTCGGCACAAGTACAGGTGCAGCGAGTGAAGGAACTTCCGGTTTCGACTTAAGTTGATGATAGCGATTGTCAGTAGAGGCAAGAAATACTGGGTGATCAAACGGGAGATGTTCGCGGCAGCGGACCTTAGCACTCAGGCGATGCGTTGTAAAGGATGTATCTTTTTGCTTGTCACGAACCAGTATGATTATCGTCAAAGCCCTTACAATACGTGGTCGATATTTGTGTGCGAGATAAAAGGAAAACAGCGGAGAGAACAAACGCAGTGGATAAAATGAGCGGGGGAGTGTGCGTGTGCACACGGACAAGCGGGGAGTCAGAACGCGGGTGATCAAGACAAGACTGTTTAGTCTCGTCTTGCCTTTATTATATGTCAGGAATACTAAACTATTGTACTAGTTTAGTGTGTGTTTTATGGACTAACGAGTGGGTCTCGATTTCGGCCTCGAGAAACGGCCGCTCGATGTGGACGTGGGCGCGGGACTAATTCCTCTACGCGGGACGCTACTCTGATCTAAATAAAGGGGTGTCGGTACAGAAAAGGAATGGTATAGTAAGGTGACGGTTGTGGGCGATCGCCCCCAACGGGGAGCGATCGTTGTCCAAACCGGTGGGGCCTCAGGGTGCCTTGGACGCTGGCTGCCCCGTCCTTGGCTCCCCTAACGCTGGGCGCCGTTTTCGGCCGCCAGCCTCGTTCCCGCGTCCTCGTCATCCCACATTAGATATGTGAGCCTGTCTCTCCAAAGTCCTCAATCACTTTTACGCGACAACAGAAGATCGTCTGTGAA
>QLPA01004801.1:0-13988 GCA_003313945.1 Lactifluus pinguis | reverse complement strand
TGCTTTCTATTCTTTGCGTGCGTTTTTTGACGTCGGTGATGACTTGATAGGGCCGAAAGCATCAAAAACTTCATTGCAGAGGCGGAGAAGGGGTCGAAGCATTAGATTCGGAATTTACGAGAGATGGCTCGCACTGACCATTCGCGTTAGAGGGACGACGCTGCCTCGGAATAAACTAGTTGATCATTGTTCGCTATTCGCTATTCCTAAGATTGTTTGTCCCCGCGTGGTTCACTGGGCTGCCATTGTGATGTTGACATTTTTCAAGTTCAAGTGAGTTGATTTAGTGTATTCAGTCCGCGGTGCGGTGAGCGCGTAGACCGTGACTACGTTTTAACACGGTTTCATTCCACGTCAATTCCGCTCACTCTTTTCACGATGTCTCTCTCTACGCAAGCTACGATGCCTATTAACACACTCCCCACTGTCGATCCCTGCGACTTGCACACCCCCATTGTTTACGACCCTCCCCACACTGCACCTCTGGCCCCCAACCCGGACGACCACACATTTCCACCAAGCACCTCTTCATCCGAGTTATTTCCCTTTTCCTCGGAACAAAGCCTCTCATTACCGCCGCGAAGGCACCCAGTTTCTCGTCGCCAGTCTTCAATTTCATACCTTCCCGCCGACAGCCCACGATTATGGGCTCCACGCACACCAACATTGGAATCAAACCCTCTCAAGCGTAGTGTATCGCTATCAAGTGCAAATAACGACAAGAAGGACGCTCGTGCCGCCGCCAGCCTAATTCACCAGCGACCGGTACACGAGCCAGCCGTCTTGACCCTGGCCGAAAAGTGCGTTTTTGTTTCCTTCTTAATGGTAACATTCGGTCATAATATCTCTCCTAGGCACGCTGACCTCCTCCAGTTCATCGCTCAGAAAGAGTCTAGGTGCCTTGAACTGCGGTCTCAGCTCACATTACACGAGTCTGAGCTTCTCGAACTTAAGCGCAAGTGGGAGCGCATCGTACATCGCGAGTTTGGACGCAACATCTCCCCAGTTTCCCCTTCATCTCTGGCAACATCCTCTCCGGCAAATGGGAGTGGCGCAATAGTGCTTAACGGGTTGGTCGGAGGCGTGCGTGCTTTGGCAGCCGCCACGACGAGTCCTACGACCGCAGTATCCAAGCCACCCCGGCGTGCCCCACCAACCTTTGCGAAGCGCATGACGCACCCAGTAGCTTCGATTTCTGTTTCTTCCACGACTACCACGACCACGACTACGACCACAACAACAATGACAACCCCGACATCCACTTCGTCCACGAGCCCGGGCACGAGCCCACGGCACTCGGGGTCATCCATATCTTCTGTGGGTGGAGACAAGGCAGAGAATGCAGGCTTGCTTGAGGAGCCTACCGCCCAGAATATGAGCACTCCGCCAACGTCCAGCCCTAATCCCACGTTCGAAACGTCACTACAAAGTGTTGCGCCCGCGTCGTCGTCCGAACAACTACCGTCGCCAAAGACGCTCCGGCAACACTCACGTGACTCGCGAGTTCCGCTCGCAGATGCGCTCAAGCTGCTGACGGGCACGAGCACGAGCACTGGTTCGGGTTTAGGTTCGAGTTCGGGAAAGCGTGCGAGCATGAGCCTAGTCACGCCAACATCAATTCCTGGAATACACTCGCTTGGCGCGATAGGCATCGGACGGACGAACCTTGGAGGAGCGGCGCAAGGTTTGGTGGATTCGGTCAGCTCCAAATTGGCAGAGCTGCAGAAAGGACAGACGTGGGTGACCATTGGCATTTTCTTTTAAATTTTTTATGATTGGACTACTTGGACGCTGTGCATTATTGATACTCGTCTGCCTTCTTTTTTTCTGTTTTGCGTCTTTCAGGTTCTCAAAAGGTCAGAAACGCGCATCGGTGCTCCTCTCAGATGTATCGCAGTCCATCCTGTCTGCGCTTGCGCCGACATCGCCACAGGTACCTTCGACAACTGCGCCTACGCCTGCTTCTCCTATACGATCGTTGATCGATGAAGGTGACGACGTTGGAAGCATTGCTCTGGGTCGTGCCTTGTTACCCGACACGGTAGGGCTGTCCAGGCAGCCTTCACCGTCACAAACCGCACCAACACCGAGACCAGAAACAAATGATGAGGATGATTGGAACTGGTAGAGATGATCGTTTGGGAGCTTGCGAACAACCAAGGGAGAAGGGACCTGGCTACTTGGTTTATGAGGCAGGGATGTTGGTGTAGTGGATAAAGTTAGCATGATATGGAATGCCGGTCAAAGAATGGGTGGAGGTTGAGTGGTAAATGGAACCAAATTTTTTGTGGCTTTGGCCCTCACAATAAGGTGCATAGCTAAAAACACGAGGCGAGTCAAGTGAACCGACACGAGTCCCTTTCATTTCTCTTCTTCCTTCACTTCACTGCCTTGCCTACTTTTCTATTAATCTGCGCAGTCCCGGTCTTAACGATTCCGGGTACACGTACATTCGATTCACTCTCACTGGCATCCGGCACTCTCTCTTTGCGGTACTGGCACCACGCCCAACATATCATATCCTAGTCACCATAAAAATCGTAACTCTCTTTTTGTTATAAAATGCAACTCTCTTTCGTGACTCTTTTTCACTGACTCTCTCTCTTTTCAATCTCTTCCAGTCAAACTCCCGCCAACTTGAACCCGGATGCTCCTCCCCAGATGTATCAACAACCACCACTTCGCCCTCAGCAGACCTGGCCTAATTCTCAGTTCGCCCAAGGCCCACAGCCAGCAGGAGTATCAACCTGGGCCTCGGCCCCCGTCATCACGGCAATCCACAATGCCACCACCACCGGTGCGATCCCCGTCCCCCGTCAAGTCCCCACCCAATCCTTTGTTCCACCCGTTCCTCCAGGAGTGAATCCACAGCAATGGCAAAACGGCAGATGGAGGTACACGGGACCCACTGGAGGTCTGAACGGCACTCAGCCTCATGGGCCATACCCCCCTCCCAGTCTTGTGGGCTGGAACATCCCCGCTGGATGGGGCATCACACCGCAATACTACTGCCCTCCTCAGCAACAAAAGCAGCCCGACAGATCCTATTGGGACACGAAGCTCACCAATAACGGTCTCGGGCTCGAGAACATGCATATCAAGTGCGCATCTTTTTCCATGTCCGTTTCTGATTCAATTCAACCCTCTCTCTCTCCTCTTGACAGGCACCAACCTACTTCATCCGACGAGGGTAGAGATAAGGGATCCCATACGCCCTGGGCGTGGGTCCCTCGTGAGCTCGACGACGACGATGACACGCAGCAGCAACAGGCAGGCAGCTCAGCTCCATATCAGAATGCTCAGCGATCCCACCAACCGAGTTCTGTAGCACCCGGCGGAACCTCGGGAGCAAGCGGACATGGACGACATCCTAGTACTGCCCCCGCCGTCGCCGGGACCGGTTACCCGGCACAGGGACAAGGTCATCCACCACACGCGTATTTCTCAGTCCCTGCAGACCGTCAGCAAGCAATCTCAAACGATGCAGGCCCTAGCTCTAGACCCACTCTTCCACCCCCTGCTGTCTTCTCTGCTCATGTCCGCCAACAGTCTAACCCTCATCAATCGACCCATTCCCAACCCTCCGCATCTAATCTACCTTCCCTGCCTACCCCTAGCGCACAAGCTTTACAACGCAGTCGAAGTCATATGGTCATTGCCCCCACACCACAGCGCCCGGGACAGCCCGAGTCATTTACAGAGGTGAAGCAACTCCGTCCCACTTTCTCCCCCGCGATCGTTCGGACACCCAACCATTATCATTTTCGCCATGACTCATCACAGCCGATGGTCCCTTCGCCTCTGGTTGCGCCCTGGGAAGATGGAAGCGCGGGGGTGTCTACGTCTGCCAACGCACATCTTAGCGCCCCTCCTCATGGTGTAGTCCCATCGCCACGTGTTCCCCGATGGAATTCCCATGCGAGAGAAAATGATCCCGACTCGCCAACGCCCTCTCCACGCAACCCTCGTACGTCACGCACCGATCCCCCTCGGATGTACGAGTCTGGTGCGAGGCCGACGCAATCTGTACAACGCTCCTATTCGATCCCGGAGCCAGCACGCTTCCCAGCAATGGTCTCGCGACAAAATTCCATGCCAATCGTGCCCACGACCGACCAAGACTCGCAATCGGGTCAGACGTCCATCGCGAACTTGCCCCACTTTGCGGAAGAGCCAGGCGCGATGCTCAGTCCCCTCCTCGGCACCGTATCCTCCGAATCCTCCGAATCTTCCACCTCATCGGCGGCCACCATCGTCATCGCTGCGAGTCCACCTCCCTTATTCATACCCCCACGTCACAGCAGCAGGTCACCCTCGCCATCCCCTCTGCGTCGACGGTCGCGCCGCCGCCGACCATCTTCTCCTCCATCCTCTTCTGAATCCTCCGACTCGGACGACGGTCGTTCGCCCTCGCGACGACATCGCTCGCCGTCCGCTGCACGCAGCCGGCACAGCACCTACAGCGGACACAGCAGTGGCCACAGCGCGCGCAGCAGCGGGCACTACCCTCCGTTCCCAGGTGCTGTGGCGGGCGTGGGCGCGCCTCGCACGCCTCAACAAGGCCGCTCGCCCGCCTCGTCCACGCACACGCACCGCTCCTCGGCCTCCTCGAACCCTCTCCCGACTCCTCCCCAAGAAAGGCGCGACCCAGGGTTCTCCTTGCCTCCTCCACAGATGTCCAAGCCTCCACGGGGTACGTACGGTCGCACGCTACGTTTCGGTTATTGGAACCGAAGAGGCGACTACCTCACCAATGACAAGTACGTCGTCTACGCGCCGCCCGATCGTGCCAACCCGCGCGAATTGGAGAGGTATCCAGCCCCGACGCAGGGTTATATGGACCACTTTGGAAACTTTATAGCGTACGACGCGAAGAGACAGGAGCTGCCGGAAAGTCTGCCGAGGCAGGGGCGTGCGCCTTTATTACCCTACGAAAAGGTCCGTCGCCGTCGTTTTTTTTTTGGCAGAACCAACATTTTCTGACGTTTCCTTTCGGTTTTGCCCACACACACAGTTCGTTACATACGTGTACCTGTGATGCGGGTTCGCGCAGAACAAATGCCCTGGTGTTAATGCTTTGATCTACGACGTTCGACCAAGTTTTGTTTTTGTTTTCTTCTTTCGCATTTCCTTTGTTCTCCTTTTGTTCCCCCCCTTCTTGTTATCCCCACTGCCCTGTTGGGTAATAGGCGCCTTTCGCGTATAGCACACTCTACTAAACTATTTTTCGTTTTCTCTCATGCCATATGCGCCCACTTGAGTGGCACTTGGGTTCGTTTTCAGACGGGAACATTATCAATTTCTCTTTTTGCTACCACGACCAATCTAACGTACAGTAACGGTGTCTGATAGAAATGACAATCAAATAATATCTAAAAACACACTGGGAGATGTAACCGAAACGCGATGCAATCCGATGGGAGATGAAGAGGGAAGAGTAAACAAACATAGAGCAACAAGATCAGTTGAAGGTGGTACTAGTCAGACATTGAATAAATAGACACAGCAGAGCATTTTACAATATTGTCAGATTCAGTCCTGAAACCTGATCAGTCAGAATTTCAGGACTGAATCGGACAGCATCGTAAAATGCCGCACTGAGCAGCAGCAAGGATATTAAAGTCCGATTCCGCCGTGAAACTCTCGCATGTGGTCATAAATGCCGTGTCCTTCAGGAAACGTGTCGAGGCAGACCCAACAGGTGTGCGTGTGGCAGCGGGTACAGGTCATGTGGTTGCACCCCTCCGAGCGCTCGATCGGCGCGTGGCAACCCGGGCACTTCTTCACGCCATGTGTCCGCATCCATTCTTGGAAAAGTCGATCACCGCCGTCCTCGCGATCGGCGCAAGTCACGCCTTCGTGATACTCAACGTGACACGAGGGACAGATGCGTGCGAGACAAGAGGGGCAGGATACCGACGAGTTCCGCGGTCCAGTCGGGTACGCCTGTGGGCAATCAGGGGTCGGGCAGTAGTGATAGTCGTCTGGGTTCGACTGCACATATGCATGAAATGCTGCGAGCGCGAGAGCATCGAAATCAGCGGGGGGAAGGACCATCCGCGCCTTCATGATAGGAACGAGTGCGCCGCATTTGCCTTGATTGCCAAGGCACTTGATGGGGAACGACCGTGTGTCGGACGCAGCGTTCAGGTAGGCAACCAAGCAGGCCTCGCACCATCTGTGCCCGCAGTTCAAGGAGACAGGCGTCATGGGAGGTTCGAGGCATACAGGACAGTGCTCATCGCCCGAGTCAACATGCCGCGACTTCACAGTTTGGATAATCTGCTGTATTTCCACATAGAGTTCCTCTGGGCCACGCACACATAGGACTTTTCGTTGCAAATCTAAGCGGACGTTTTCTTCCCCGTGCCGTTGCTGTGCTGCCAGGAGGTCGGGACTGACGAGAATGGCCTTTAGTGGTCCGTCAAGTGGTATTGTGTGGACCTTATGCTGCCGCAACGAAGAAAATTTGTTGAGAATGGCCGCAGCAACCGCTTGACGCTGCTCAATGGTTCCTATGAGCCGAATACATCTACGGAAGAAGTGGACCGATATCATGACGCGCGCATGGCGTTCTCGCAATTGGTCCAGGAAGCGAGTGCCTGCCTCGCGACGAAGGGAGTCGTCCCAGACTTGTTCACCGTTCTCCTTGAGTATCTCGCCATCCAGGATCTCAGAAATCTCGACCCTGAGGCGCGCAAGAGTCTTGCTATCCTCGGCGACGAGCCTAACACTAGGATCCTTGCTCACGTGATGGGTGAGAAGGTCAATGTGGGCGCCAGGGATATGGCTCCAGAGTTTCTGCCGCAGACGGTTTAAATCCTCCTCGACGAGGTTAAACTTTGCGCGTGGCACACTCTTTTGAACAGAGAGCACGCGCTTGACAAGGATCTTCTCCATGCCCAGCGAGCGCTGCTTCACTCGATGGAGCTCACAGGCGGCGGCGGCGACGTCAGGAGACTCGAACTGGCACCATACCCGAACCATTCCATCTTTGTAAGGGGGCCGAACGGGTTGGAAGTGGGTAATCTTGCCAAAATTCTGTAGGGTCCTTTCGACCGCGGGTATCCCAAAGTCGGGAGACTGGTAGTTTGGACGCTCCATCATAGTATCTTCTGACGGCCCGAACTGTTTGAAAAACTTTGGCGTAGCGCCTGGAGGCAGTCCCATAAAACGAACATTGTACGCTCCGACGACGGGGATACCTTCGTACATGGTCGCAGTAATCCAATGGTTGCGTTCTGTCATGCCGTCCGCTTTGGACACAGCACTTTGGGCTGCTTCTAGAGTGTCATACCCAGCATAGCCTGCTTTGCAGGGAACGGGCCACTTGACCCGGACAAAACTATCGCGGATCATCCGTTTTGTAAGGTGGCAGGACAAGGAAAGTTGGACCGTGATACGGTTCCCGAAAACTTCTTTGCCATCGAGCCCTTCTATGGCACGGACCACCTCGCGGTAACTTGCCATCTGCACTTTAGCTATGGTGGTCGCAGAGTCGCTCTCATGGGAAAACTGAACGTCCTGGATCTTTCCAAAAGGAGAGACAAGACGTTCAACGTCCCCGCGCTTCGTAGATACGGGGATGCCGTTGATCGAAAACCGAAGTGACTCGAACCCGGTGACAATCTTTGAAATCGAGAAGCCGCCAGAAAACTCGACCTTTGTGGCCTCCATCAAGGAGAGATTGATATCCTCAGGTGGCTTATAGTTGAGGAGCGATTGTACGTCCTGCGACTTGGGAGGCGGTGGCAGTTCTGGAGGGAGCATATCCTGGGACTTTGGAACAAGCATGTCCTTAGGCGTATTGGAGATTAGAGAGCCATTTTTTTGCGTCAAAGTACAAGGATGCTGGGCGATGGGATGGGATGGGCCATTGCCGATGCAGGCGATGACAACAGCTGGGTCGCTTTCGACCCCAGTCGTTGGCGTAGCCGCCGACGCGCATTCCATCTGGGACTGTGGAGCAGCTTCCTGCTTTTGCCGTTGCACCTGGGGCACCGACGCTCCCTTGCTGGGTGACAAGGCGTCCGCCACGTGCATTTTCGATTTATTCTCCCACACCGTGAGTCCAGGTAAAGTCCTCAGTCGTGGTGGAATGTGCTTGTACGAGCAATTTGTTTCGAGACATTCATTAAGCAAATATTTTTGGCAAATTTCCGGGTTAAGCGGAATAGATCGCCTCCGTGGCTTCGAGGGGGGTGAAGCAATTGCTGGTGTGAGCTGGTGATGATGAGTTATAGCCTAATGCGAAATGGACAGACATACTCACAATGCCATAGTCATTAGAAACGGTACTTTTGTTGATGACGGAGTTCTCCGCGGAATGATTGGTTGTACCCCCATTTTCTTGCTGCCGATCCTGTGCCAATAAAGGATATTCAGACAAGGTCCTTGATTGAAAGGGAAGACATCGTACCGTCTCCTGTGACCCTTCAGACGTTGCGTTTTTCTGCTCTGGAGGTCCATCCGAGGGGACTGGATCGCAAGTTGATTCGCGTGGGTCGCAGTTCTCTGTTCTGCAATTAGCTTCTGCTTCGAGAGAAGGGACCGTCGCGGGGCACGGTGAAGGCTTCGATGGATCCGACTCTGTCAAAACCACTTCACCGTTGGAGGTGGTGCTTTTAGGGAGTTGGACAACGACGTCGGCTTCAGCAGAAATGTCAAGGGGTGGTGTTGGCTCCAGCGAAGGCCCTTCCAATTTCTCGGGCAACTTAACTACGGGATCTTCATCAACTTTGAGTACAGGTGCATCTACGGACGATGTCGGGTCAACGGGCGTTGTGGGAGGTACCTGAAATGGTATATTAACAAGAAGACGGTGAAGTCTCAAGGATGGCGTACTTCGGATTCGATTTTGGGAGCCGTAACTCGCTGTGTTTGGTTAGGCTAGACGACTACCACGTGAGAAAACCGTCAGAGACATAGGGCAAAAACCACGCACCCTCACTTCCAATGAATTATAAATATGATAAAGTCTAAGATGCGAGCGGCGACATCTCGAACCAAGGCGACAGGAGCCGTTTTGAAGGTAGTGGGGACATATACGATCAGACAATTCAACCCTGTGCTTGGTCTTGTTCCCATTATAATTAAGCATGAAAGAACTTCCGAAAAGGAAACGCGGCACGTACAGCTGGTCGAGCCAGGCGAATTTTGACGAAATGAAGTTCCCGGGGACAGTCATGACGCGTAACGAGGTAATCCAGGAGGTCTGCCTATGAAAATTTTTAGGATGAGTGAGAAAAGGGTATATCGCAACCTGATCGTACCATGTCTGCGTATGGAACATGCAAGCGAGGACATGCACCTTGGCAATTACCGCTATAAATGAAACGCCTACAAATGGATGGAGATTTGTGTATCTGAGGATGGGGATGTGGAAGAACAGCAGGACGCTAAGACGTTCGGATGCAATCAAGTCAGGAAACAAGTTGAGTGACACTCAGAAAAGAGGCATGCACACCTGCGGAAGCGGGTGACGCGTAGGAGGGTGGACAGAGGGGGAACTCATTTGACTAGGCAAGGAGTGGAAGAGAGCTGCGTAGCATAGGGTCGATGGGTGAGAAAAGAGTGCCACTGAGTACGAAGGGTTTAAGTAGGACGGCGTAAGGCAAGAGTCATTTGTGTCTGTGTCTGTGTGTGTCTCTTGTCCGATGGACTGCGTTTCTTATTATTTATTACGTAATCACTTTGTATGCACGTATATAATTGATCGCAAAGAACGCATTATCGTATTTAGGTGAACCTGGTCCGACCACATTATCATTATACTGCATACAAATGCCCGATCAGGACAGAACAATACGTTTTAGACAAAAGACGCACGCAGATGCCGGTAGGCCCAGAATTCAAGCACTGTGGATCGTACACAGTCGAATTTCCAGCCCTGTGACAAGTCGCACCTCGTGAACATGAAACAATTCCGGCTTTCAAACGGCGACTAACCATACGCCACAAAGAGTGATGTCTATGACTAATTGCTGACTGGTGAAGAACTGAGCAATATTGCAACCAGAAACCGGAAAGCTCGCGGACGGTGTCCCCCAATCCGAAAGGTCGATCGAAGAGGTCGAGGTAGCCTGTAGGATCGAGGCCGGCAGACCGCCACGCTATGCGTGCCACGTTAGCTCTCTCATATATCTCGACCAATTAAACACGGCGCGTACGCCCCAAAACCAGGTACTGTTGCGAACACAGGAATTATCATCCGTGAGAGCGCAGAAATACTTAATGGACGCACAAGATGCCGCTGGCGTCGAATTGAGTGGCATAAACCCCGCCACCGGCGTTAGCAAAGCCCTCACCAAAACTGTTGGGTTGCGTTTCAGTGACCGTACATCCGGTAGATTGAGAGCAGTCAGTCGGACCCGGCGTCCCCTTCTGGATGACGCCTTGAGCTTGTGAACACCCTGGAGACGTGTGTAGTGTATACTGATTCGCGTTCTGCTCTCATCTTAGCGAGCTGCTACACGGTGCTACGAGAACAAGAGAAGCCTACCACGAGGTTGACACCTTCGACGATGTCAATTTCTCCGTCTTGTGGCCAAGTCGGTCCTTTGGTCCAAACTGCTGGCCACACCTATATCAAGAAGATGCTTGATCCCTTGACGATCAAACTCGATAGGAGAAGTCAGGTACCGAACATCCATAAGGAATATGTGTCAGATCTATAATCCAGAGGCTACCAATGCCGTAGACGTCTTGAGATGTAATTCGAATCTGGGACCACATCAAAACAAAATTGGATTGGAGAAATGACGACAGTGACGAATACCGAGTTTCTTTTATCGTTAAAGGGTACTTGAGAACTGTTATCAACTTTGATGATAGCTTGGCCCTGCTCGTTAATGTAGACTAAACCCTGCTGGATTGCAGAATTGCGATCCAACCATTCAACGTCACCTATAAAGAGAATGGTAAGAGGGTGGTCGAGAAGGTATTTCTAAGCGTTCTCACCAAGTGTAAGGTTATCGTAATCCCCGTAAAATTCCCACTGGTCAAAGAAGCTTGAACCATGGTACTCCCGCACCACGTTGTACGGACTAGAATATACCAGTGAAAATAGCGACAGGAAATTGAGAAGAAGGCAGAGCTGGATCATTCTCGGTACCTGGAAGGTGGATATGGCCTCGTACCGCTGACAAGGGAGTTTTATAGGGCGACGGAGCATGGGGTACTACTGACGCAATGAACATGGGTCTATGACCTTGGATCCCTGACCTTGGATCCCCCCCCCCCGGTGGTGGAGGGGACCCTGAAGAGTTTCCATCGTGACCCGTTATAAAACACGCACCTAGCAACGAAATACCCTCCACATGCAGCACACTCCACATCGGGTTCTTGAGCGATGAAGATCGTATAGTCCCATGAAATAGAAAAATCTCTCAATTTATCGGAATGACCTCTTGGTGTTCTACATGTCGAATAATTGCGAGTTTTGAGCCCTGTGATAGACAATAACATGTCAAATACAGTAACGGGTCTTTGAAGTTGAAGCGAAGCCAAGACATCGATTAATAGATAAGATAAGATTGGCTCACCACCTGGCATTTGAGCGCTCCGAATACCTCCAAGAGAGCTCATCCCAATGAGTCAGTCACCCACAATAGATTTATTTCCGTGACCCTTTTTTTCCATACACTCCGCTTTATTACCTTGGTTTCAATGGAAGCAGCTACGGATGACATCAGCCATCAGGCCCATGACAGAGGTTCACCAGCCGTGCGCGCAGCCAAGGACATCACTTTCGGGAGTGTACGTCAAATTAACTTTGTCCAATCACACAACTCAACGCATTTTTTATCAATAGGCCGCTGGAATAGTTTCAAAATTCTTTGAACATCCCTTTGACCTGACCAAGGTTCGTTTGCAAACCCAGGTGCTCGATGCTACTGCACGCTTCCACGGACCTCTGGACTGTCTCGTTCAAACTTTCAGAAATGAGGGCGTTCGCGGGTTATATCGTGTATGCATCCCCTTTCACTCTCCCCATTCCCTTTGCCATCCTCAGGGGGCTCTTTTCACTAGGGTTTGCCCGCACCTATAGTTGGCGCAATGGCCGAAAATGCTACCCTATTCCTTGCATATGGCGAGTTGCAAAGCCTCATTCGAGCGGTAGGAAACGTCCCCGCCACACAGGCGCTTTCGCTTCCTCAACTAGCCCTCGCTGCTGCTGGTGCCGGGAGCATAACCAGCGTCGTTCTGTGCGTTCTTGATTGATTCCTTTCAATCCGTAATATCGACCCCCGTTATGCTCACGACCGAACGAGCAGAACGCCAATAGAGCTCGTCAAATGCAAGATGCAGGTGCAGATGCTCGCCGTTCCAGCCGCAGCCTCGCCCTTGCCGGTCCCGTCCACTGTCCTCGCGTCTGTCGTCGTCCGGAATCTACCGGGACCTTACGCCATCTTGCGCGACGTGATCCGCGCCGACGGATTTCGCGGGCTCTGGCTGGGCCAGATGGGGACGCTCATCCGCGAGACGGGCGGCTCGGCCGCCTGGTTTGGGACCAAGGAACTCGTCAGTAAACTCTTGCGCAGGAACGCGCCGGAACGACAGCTCAGGCCTTGGGAGAGTGCATTGAGCGGCGCGTGTGCCGGCGCGGCTTACAATCTCGCGTTTTTCCCCGCCGACACGGTGAAGAGTACGATGCAGACTGAGGCAGAGCTCCGACCAGAGACCGTTGGTCAGAGGTCTTTTGGAGCCGTCGCAAGGGAGCTGTATCGTGCGCAGGGTGTGAGAGGTTTATACGCGGGATGTGGTATCACGGTGGCACGATCAATACCCAGCAGTGCGCTCATCTTTTGGATATATGACGGGTTGAGAGCGCGGTTTGGCTAGACTGTACAATAGTTTTTGCTCATTGCTTTATCGCACACATAGAATGTCCCACCTGTATGCACAATAGACACAACACGCATTGTTCCTGTTTAGCGCTCCAACTCCAATTGGAAATTGGGTATGCACTGACCACCGATGAACTTATTTTAAGTAATTTTGTAGACCCAAGGAATTGTTGCTCAGCATTTCTCCGGCTTTTCTGGCTACCGAGAACATATTCAAGACCTTTCGAAATGTCCTTGCTTCTTCGCCACCGCCTCCGCCTATACAACACACCTGGGATGTCTTGCCGACCGTCGCTCACGGCAACAACAACCCCACAACACACGCGTGCGTACGCCTCCAAAAAAACAAAACATCGACATAGAAACAACGACGACAACGACAATACGGATCCGACGGAACAGCGACAACCACACCCCGAGGCCGACAGCCACGCCACGTTCCCATCAAAACGCGCGCCCATCACGACGATGTCCCTCAAACCCGGTTCCCAGCAAGCGGTGACGGACCCGGCGGCACAGGAGGAACTCGTGCGTGCCGAGGCAAAGATGGTTGCTAGCGTGGAATGGTTCAGGCGCGAAGTGGCGCAGCTCGAGGCACGCGCTAGTGGTCGAATCACACCTCAACTACTCTCCCCGGTGCGCGTCGTGCTTCCCGAGGGCAGCAGCCCGCGACAGGGAAAGGGCGAAGACGCGCGGGTGAGGCTGGAGGAATTGGCTACCGTTGGAGTGCGCGATGGTTCGTCTTTGGTCGTGACCGTGTTTGATTCGCAGGTAAGTTTTTGTCCCGCCTTTTCGCTTTACCAACCCCTCCCCCCCGCCCCCCCTCCACTCGTTTATCTTGCACAACGCTGACTGTTGTGGGACTGGGCTCGGTGGATTTGCTCCAGTAGAACTTGAGGCATGTTCAAGACGCGTTGTACGAGGCGAAGATACAGGGTGTGATTCCTCAACGCGTCGATGAACGCACCTTGAGAATCCCAATGCCAAAGTGCGCACTTTTTGACAGGGTTACTGGTACTCGCTGTTTCCTTGACGTCGATACTTTCCAGACCGACAGTAGAAGCGCGTTTAGCCGCGTATTCGACCGCGTCAAAACAGGCCGAGGACGCCCGGGTTCAAATTCGACGCCAGTATCAGGCT
>QLPA01004753.1:0-11009 GCA_003313945.1 Lactifluus pinguis | reverse complement strand
TGCTCACCCTGTGCCACCCACCTCGCCTGTGCCTGTTCGACCTCGTTCACTGCCCGTGCCCATCCGACCCGACTGCCTACGTTCACCCCGGGCTACTGCCTTGCCCAGGGCTGTCCATCCTGCCCGCCCATTGGCTGGCTTTCCAATAGGCGCCCCACGGCTTGTCGGGCGTGATACCAGTGGTCGTAATAGGTGTTGCATCGTGCAGGACAGATGCATTATAAATGGGGTAGTAGTCCTCCGCTCTCGAATGTGCCAAGCCTCTGGTTGCATCCAGTCGTACATTACAGTGAAGCGCAGGTTAAAGAACCCCATAATTGTGGCCGTGGTCCCAGTCTCCCAGACGATTACCGCCGACCCGGAGCGCTAGCACTGATTTCCCTAACGAGGTAAGCACGACCAAATTTGAACGTTTTCAATTGAATCACGATCAACGTCACTAGAGTGACCCTGTCCAACCAGCCTGTTGGCTCCACCCCCGGAACTTCGAGCTCGCATTGGGCTGGAAAAGATAACCCGGAGTTACTACACTCGGCACCTCTAGTACTTGAAGTAAGATGTGACAAATTCGACTGGGGTCAGGGAAAAGACTGGGATAACAGCATTTTGTGTATACCGTTTCATGATCATGTTAATTCAGTTGTCGGATTTGAGGCTAGGGCGCCCAAGTCCTATATTGGCTTGTAGCTTGGAGGCTATCAAACTAGTGCTGAGTCATTGGACGCTTCAGTTTGTCTTTCTTAAATCTTGTGATTGTTGGGATGTTTCTGGCACTTTCAGCTTTTCTCTCTGCTCAGCTGGGCTGGGTAGACCTAGCTTCATAATCATTCACCAAGTTGTATACCCTCTTCGTTCGTCACAATATGTCAGCCCCACCTCCGATTCCTCCAGACATCGCTCGTATGTGGGTGTCGTTACATCATTCTCACATGGCCCCGGACTTACCTTCTCCCTCCTAGAGCTGCCCCACTTGTACGTGTGGTATCTCCACCTTCTCTGCAGTCACCCAAGCTCTTCTCACCTTCAGATTTTCGGAGTTCTTTGGAACTGGTGCCTATACGGAGTTCTGACAGTTCAGGTCTGTGAGTGTGCCTGCTCCCTCGCCGTACTTGTCAGGTTGTTTATTCGACTGTGAAGACGTGTATAGCTACAACTTCCCAGACGATAAGAAACTTCTCAAGTTACTTGGTATGCAGAATAGATCTTCGACCTCCACCTTCGTCAATCACCGACAGTTCTAATACAGTATACGTCATCTTTCTCATCGAAACATTGCAAACAGCACTCAGCGGCGCAGACGTATATTACTGGTTCGTCAGTGGCTTTGGTGATATTAAACACATCACTTCTCCTTATGCAACGCCCTTCGATGTCCCCATTATCGAAGCTGTGGTGTCATCGAGCGTCCAATTCTTTTTCGCTTTTCGTATTTGGTTGCTTGGAATGAAAACATCCTGGTGCCTAAGCCTGATCATCTGTCTGGTGAGTTCGTCATGAGTGCATTCATGCCGCTATTTGATACATTTCTTTTTGTTTCAGTCCTCCACCATTGGTTCAGCAGCTGCGTTCACTGGCAGTATCCTAGTAAGTGTCGTCAGTTGCACGCTGCCTTCTTACTCACTGTAGCAGGCACTCATCCATCGTGATTTCCCTAATACTGACATACTAAAGATCCCTGCGATGGTAAGATCCGTTTCGTACGAGTTACCCACCGCAGTAACAGGTTAATGATGTCTCTCAGATATGGCTCGCCGGGAACTTGATGGCCGATATCCACATCGCAGCCGCGATGCTTTATCACGTAAATATGTGGAACTTCCCTTCCGAGTTGATCCTTCAAGACTGACTCCGCTCACAGCTGGCAAGAAGGCGCAAGGCCAGAGATGACCTTTTCAGTAATCATGCGTTGGACCATTATTTGTCAAAAATTGTGAGATTGACTGTTGAGACCAACGTAATGACAGGCACGTATACTCTTAAATGTTTTGCCGCGCCGACTTAAACTTGTCTCACAGCCACCGTGGGAATTGTTTCATTCTTACTGATCGTGATATTTCCGGCAAGTGTTTCTGGTATCTTGATAATTTCGGGCTGATCGTACCTCGATATAGCACGAGACTTGGCTCACATGCCCGTAAGGCTCAGCTTTTATCCCAATCGTCATCATCTAACAAGTTACTTCCTAAGGACGGCCATTCTTGGGAAACTGTGAGATGACCGGATTTTGCACTCTGGATCTATAGGTGATTGTGATGGCCTCTGCAGATATTCTAACACGTTTCTCGTCTCCCTCAATAATCGCATTTCGATCCGTGAAGCAGCGGCCATCAATGATATGGAAGTCATATCACCAGATGTGGCATTCTCCCTTCCCCGCTCCATGGACAGTTCAGATACGATAGTTACGATGCCCCCAGCTGCATACAACGCGAGGTCACTAACGGACAGCAAATGGCATGAGAGGGTAGTTGTTGGGGGTGGGGAGGCTTATCCCTAATCTCGTTTCCCGATATCGGATCGGGGATCCTCGTTGTACCAGGTTTGATATATTACGCACACTTTATAATTAGATCTATATGTGGCACTAGCAGATACATGAACATCTCACATAATTCTTATCCAGATTAATAACCTACAGCGATCGCAGTGCGCTATGTTTTATACAATAGCAGGGTACGGTCCGGGGATCCATTTAAGAGCCATCTGTCCCAGTGCTTTCAGCTCGGACTAATGATAGAAAGGCGAATATAATCCACAAGTTCCCGGGCGGCACGACGCTTAGGACCCTTGTTGTGATTTCGTTAGAGCTGGCTCACCGGAAATACGCTGCCAGTGGCTGACTCGGATACTATATTACATAAATATGACACGCCGCGGCATTCTTTGGAGCGTCTCTTGGACCACTCCGAGTCGCAGTTGACAAACCAACGCAGTGGGTGCTTCACTGACAGCGCATTACGGAAGGTCGTGCGATTGACCATTGAGGCCAACGTCACATGTTGTCAGGTGTGCATGTTCTGGACTCTGGTTGCGACACTCATTATTATGCTTTCACCGAGGGCCATGACGTCGTTCATGCTGCTGGCTGCCATTTTGCCTGCGCGTGATTTGAGGCTATTCCTCATGGGACAGATCACTTATATCGACATAGGATAAGGGCTGGTACACTTGCTCGTAGGCCTAATTGGTGCTCACCTCCACATCTATTCTATGGTCTAATAATCGTCTCCCATGGTCAGGAAACTGTTGGACTACCGTTACTTTCACAGATTTCACTGCGCTGACGTTATACAATTTTTTTTTAGATATTCTAATGCGCTCACTTGTTTTTCTCAACAATCGCATCTCTATTCGCGACACGTCCGCTGACAGAAGAGCAACATCGATCATCAAGTTTCATGCCGTTGCACTCCCTAGCGCTACTGCTGCTGCTTCCGAGCCAGCAGAATTCGAGCTTAAGAAACTACCTCAATCATTCAAAGACTGGATGGTGTCAACCGTGGATCAAGGCCAGGGCTGGGTCTTTAGAGGGTGGCGGTTCTCGTCGTTCCCTCCATCCGAGTCCCACGATCTGCTTTTTAGAAACCTCATGACTGCTTGAGGGTGTTGGGAAGAAATGGTATTTGTTCTTCACATATCAGATAATGTAAATCGGATTTACATTATCTGATATGGGAAGGCCAAACACCATTTATTCCCAATGCCCTCAAGCAGTCATGTGCCTATTGAATTAGCATGATACTAATAATTCTCCATAAGGAAAGCTCGGTATGTGTAGTATGTCTGAGTCCAAGTGATATGTCCATCGTGCTAAATTCACTCACGATTGACAACAGTAACCGTGGTATGCAGGGTCACGGCCTGGTGGCCCGGCGCCGGTACTGGGTAACGCTAATGAAGTTCAAAGTAAAGCTAAGAAAAATGAAGAGTCAAAATATCGTCCATGGAAAGGAAAATGGTATCGTAACTAGCCAAGCTTATGGCCGTTAGGGCTGCGATAACTCCGAGTCTACGGCTACGTCGGCTAGTAACCACGAGATGCTGCCCTCGGGCCCAGTCAAGCGCAGCAGCGCTGCGCTGCTCGCTCTCAAGCTGCGACGTAGCAGCACCCTTCTCCAGCACTCAATTTTGGTACGGCAAAATAGTGTTTCCAAAGTTGAGCGTTACTAGTACGTCAGTGCATCAACCATCAGAAGGAGTAGAACGTACTAAGTGTCAGTGATTAACTTGCCACTGCCATTGATGCCATCACTAACAAGCCTTCATTACGTATCCATCTATATGCAATGAACGGTTCATGTCACTGGTTCATCGGTCATCCACGGCGTATATGGTACTACGATACGTATACAGTATGTTATATCAGTATGAGGAAACCCATATCGGCCCATTGGGAGCCGCATGGTTCAGAATTAGGCAACAAGATGTCATACAAGATGTCCCTGCCGACACGGAAGACTCGGACTCTTTTGTCGTAAGTGCCCTCGACGAGATTTCTGGCCCGGGCTCCGACGAACAAGGGTCGCCACCAAGCGCGTACTCAGCAATCTAGTCGAGGGGCAGCAAATTCTTGACCCAGAACTATTGCGAAGGAGGCCCAAGGCTCTATCCACGGCTGTTGGCAACGTCAGATCGTCAGGAGTACTGCCGCGGCGAAGATCCGAGTCACCGAATACGCGTTGATGACCTTCATGGCGTCGCCCCGGTCCGAGCCCCATGGGGTCAGACACTAGGTACTAGTAAATGCCGACCGCGAGCGGCGTGATACCGTTACGTTTGTTATCCATGTCATCCACTGTCATCCACAGTCAAACTAGCTTTGGTTTGGTAACCTAGAATCTTTAGCAGTCACGTGTTCGCTGGGGCAGGAATCAGCTGAGATCTGAGCCCGATCGGACTCCATCGGAGTCCAGCCACCCTCGTGACATCTTTCGTTAACTTGAGCGCTGGCATCCCACGACATGTCAATCTTTCGGTTTTGATTCTCTGATGTACGGACAGGCACATAAAATCGTGATGGCTCAAAAGTTACGCTCCAACGCTGAGTCATCCTCCGTTTCGTTTCTGCCATATGTTGCCGGGCTTGAGTGACCATGACACCCCAGCCGTTCATCAGTTCATTGGGTAGACAACTTGAAACATTTTGACCCAATAACTTGCACGCAGTTCGCTCTCTCCGCCATAATATGTCGGACTCAGCCTTGCCTCCCATTCCTCCAAACATCACTCATATGTAAGTGTCGTTTCGTCTGAGACCTTGGGTCGTTCTCAACTTATTGGACTTATGTGGCGCCGGACTTATCTGTTCTTAGAGCTGCCCCCCCTGTACGTGTGACGCCTCTACATTATCGGCCAGAAGACTTACGCATTCATATCCCTTTAGCTTTTGGGGGTTCTTTGGAATTGGTGTTTATATGGAACTCTGATGGTCCAGCTCTGTGAGCTTCGCCCTGTGTCTCGCAATAGTTGTCTGCTGAGGCCTTTCATTGAATCCTAAAGATGTGTATGCCTACAACTTCCCTGATGATACGAAACCCCTCAAGCTCCTCGGTATGCAAATGATTTCTTCGCCCTTCACCAATCTGTGAATTAATCTCTGATCGTTCTACTACAGTATACGGCATCTTCCTCATCGAAACATTGCAAACAGCACTCAGCGGCGCAGATGTTTATTACTGGTTCGTCAGTGGTTACGGTAACCTTAATCACCTCGCTTCTCCTTATGCAATGTCCTTCGACATTCCCATCATCGGAGCCATCGTGTCATTGAGCGTCCAATTCTATTTCGTTTATCGTATTTGGGTACTTAGCGGGAGAAAGTCCTGGTGGCTATGCCTGATCATCTGTCTGGTAAGCCTGAATTATTAATAATCGTACTTGTGCGGCCGTTTGATATATTTCTTTGTCACTTGCAGTGCTCCATCGTTGATGCAATAGCTGCATTCTCTGGCGGCATTTATGTAAGTCTCGCCAGTTCATGCTGCCTTTATTCTTACTCACTGTAGTAGACCCATATCCATAGTAGGTTCGCTCGTGGCAACTTACTGACGGTCCTTGCGAATGCAAGTCATTATCACGCTTACGAATCACCCAAGTCTCCGATGATTAACGATGTCACACTGCAGATCTGGCTTATCGGAAATACATTGTCCGACCTACTTATCGCTAGTGCAATGGTTTATCACGTGAATGGGCAAATTTCTCTTAGATTGGATTGTTTAAAACTGACTACTTTCCTGCAGCTGCAAAAAAGACGCAGGGAAGCGGGCGGCTTGTTCAGTGACCATGCTCTGCTGAGAATCGTTAGAGTGGTTGTCGAGACCAACATATTGACAAGCACGTATATTCCTGCTACCTACGCGCCGACTCGTGTTCTGACGACGTTACGGTACAAACAGCAACTGTTAGTATTATTTCACTTCTGATGGTCGTCATATTTCCTGTGGGTATTTTTTCGAGTTTTGTCAGCCCTTTGACCTGACCCTGCGTCAATGTAGGGCGAGGCCTATTACATATGCCCGTGAGACGCTGCCTTCACCTTAATATTCATCAACTAATTATCTGCCACTCAAGAACGGCCATTCTTGGAAAACTGTAAGATTGTTGCTATTTTTTTCTTCATCCGCTCGTGTATGTATGGATGACTTCGACAGGTACTCTAACACACTTCTCGTCTCTCTCAATAATCGCATCTCAATCCGTGAATCTGTGGCCAACGGTGGAACGAGATTCAGAACTCAGCCCGTGACCTTTACCGGCCCTCGATCTGAGCGCAGTGGGGACGCCACGATTACGAAGCCGCCAACTCCATATAAGGCGAGGACACTGGCAGAAAACGAGGACCACGAGAGGATGGTCGTTCTAGTGACGCGTGAAACTCAGTCGGTCAGTCAAGGTGCGCGGGGCGAAATCTTTGAGGGACCGGATCGGAAGTCGGACTTCAGCGAAGGACGAGTCGAGAAAGATGGTGATTATCCTAGTGGGGGCTTTGGTAGCTCTTTTATATACATACAGGATACGATTTAGATAAATTTATTGAAACCCATTAGGAGGTTCGTTTCGGGTCTCCCTTGGTCGTGCGCAGTGTTGGACAGTCACTGACTGGAAGTCAAAAGTCAGGTTGACTAGTCAGTGACGGTTGGTGACCAGTCACCGGTCAGTGACTGTAAAATGACCGTGACTTTCAACTTTGTGTGGGAATACCAAAGGTCCAAAACCGCTATTAATCACTGATATGACGTTATCAGAGTCTTATCGTCGAATCGATAGCAGTCACGGTCGTTTGCAGTCGCTGATCCCCATGGTCAGACGACTTTCCTGACTGTCATGACTACTAGACTGACTAGTCACTGACAGCACATCACTGGTCATGCGTGACCGTACTGGGTATCTCGTGGAGGTGCCGCAGTCTGCGGCTGTCGGCTGCTGCAACCAAAGAGCAAACTTAAGGGAATGAAAAGGAAATGCAACGCGTGAACTTGAATGTGATCAGAGATAGATTCCACGTTCCCGGGCCGGAGAACCGAGTCGGGGCGTCGCTCCGACAAGTCTGACCCTAACCCTCCGGCCGAAAATGTTTTTGGTCTGGGGCGTTCCTCTGTACCAAATGTTGCACGCCGCGGCGTTAGATATGGATTTTCTTAACACTTGTACGCATCGTGTCAGTACTACTAGTACTAACTGGCGTCGTGGGCTGCTGCTGCTGCTGCCGCCGCCTCGATGGCCATCTCCTGGATGCATTTCAGCTGCAGGAAGCTCGCCGTGCCCGGAAGCACTTGAGTGTGTAAGAGGCATCGCGTCTGCCCACCGAAACTCCGAACTCGCGCCTGCCCTAAATCTGTGACCATGACACATCTTATCATGATCTTGACGTCAATTCGCGCTCGCCGCTTGCCAATCCACTTCCATCGCCTCGACATCGACCAACTCCGACGCACTTCGGCTGATTCTAAAACTCACCAAGCAACTCCTCAACATTTTTACACAGCAGGTACCCGCTATTGGGACCTCTACCATACTTTCTTTGGACTTCTCCTAGCTATGGCTACTAGACCACTGGCATTGACCCCTCCTTTAACCCCTTTTAGACCTTTCCTTTTTCTCCTTCTTTATACTAGCCGATGCTGACACTAGCCGAGCATCGGCTAGCGTCGGCTAGCAGATACAAGCTTTCCTGGTGCCACGTTCACGCGCTTCAGAGCACCTCGTTTCCTCTATTTCCGGATCTCTCCGAGGGCGTTCACGATCGCTCCCACGCACGTCCCTCTTCGGTCCCTCCTTTGGCGACCACCCTACGCCTATTCTAACTCACGCGTGCTCCCAGGATCCGTCCGTTTATGATGGAGGTGTCTGGGTGGTGGACAGGGTGCTTATGACGGTGTCGCAGATGGCACGGCAGGCTTCTACGTTGTTGTGGCGATCTGCGACCTGACAGTAGGGAAGAATATGCTGGTCAACTGTGAAAATTGACACTGAGCGAGGGGGAGAGGAGGTGATTGAGGGGTCTGTGGCGGTCGGGCTCGGGTCCTGTGTGGGTCAGGTTCAGGCCCCGTCATCCTCCGCTTCGTTTCTGCTATATGTTGCCGGGTTGTTAGACACTCGATCGACCGTCACATCTCCGCCCGGGGCCACCCCTTCATCAGTTCATTGAGTAGACAAACAGTTTTAACTTGCACACAGTTCGCTCTCTCCGCCATAATATGCCGGCCTCACCCTTGCCTCCGATTCCTCCAAACATCACTCACATGTAGGTGTCGTTCCTTCTCAGATCCCGGGTCGTTCTCAGCTTCTCGGGCTTACATGTCACCTGACTTTGTCTTCTCAGAACTGCTCCCCTTGTACGTGTGGCGCCTCTACATTATCTGCCGGCAGACTTACGCATTCTCACCCTTCAGCTTTTGGGGGTTCTTTGGAACTGGTGTCTATACGGAGCTCTGGTTGTCCAGCTTTGTGAGCTTTGCTCTGTGTCTCGCAATAGTTCTCTTGCTGAGCCTGTTTATCGAATCCTGCTAAAGACGTATATAGCTACAACTTCCCTGGTGATAGGAAGTCCCTCAAGTTCCTCGGTATGTAAATGTTTTCTTTGCTCTTCACCAATCTCTGACGGTTCTAGTAATTTAGTATATGGCGTCTTCATCATCGAAACATTGCAGACAGCACTCAGCGGCGCAGACGTTTATTACTGGTTCGTCAGTGGTTATGGTAACCTTAATCACCTTGCTTCTCCTTATGCAATGCCCTTCGACATTCCCATCATCGGAGCCATCGTGTCATTGAGCGTCCAATTCTTTTTCGTTTATCGTATTTGGGTGCTTAGTGGGAAAACGTCCTGGTTGATATGCCTGGTCATCTGTCTGGTAAGCCTGAATTAATCGTACTTGTGCGGCCGTTTGATATATTTCTTTGTCGCTTGCAGTGCTCCATCGTTGATGCAATAGCCGCATTCGTTGGCGGCGTTTATGTAAGTCTCGCCAATTTCATGCTTCCTTCATTCTTACTCACTGTAGTAGGCCTATATCCATAGTACCATCGCTAGTAACAAGTTCGTGACGGTCATTGCGAATGTAAGTCATCGCATATACAAACCGCGGAAGTCTCCGATGATTAACGATGTGACACCGCAGATCTGGCTTATCGGAAATACATTATCCGACCTACTTATCGCTGGCACAATGATTTATCACGTGAATGGGCAAATTCCCCTTAGAGTGGATCGTCCAGAACTGACTATTCCTGCAGCTGCAAAAAAGACGCAGGGACTTGGGCGGCTTGTTCAGTGACCATGCTCTGCTGAGAATCGTTAGAGTGATTATTGAGAGCAACATATTAACCAGCACGTATATTCCTGGTGCCTATGCGCCGACTCATCTTCTGACGATGTCACGGAACAAATAGCAACCGTTAGTATTGTTGCACTTTTGATGGTCGTCGTATTTCCTGTGGGTATTTTTTCGACTGTTGTCAGCCCTTTGACCTGACCCTGAGTTAATGTAGGGCAAGGCCTATCAAATATGCCCGTGAGACGCTGCCTTTACCCTTTTAGTCATCATCTAACTATCTGACACTCAAGAATGGCCATTCTTGGAAAACTGTAAGATTGTTGCTATTTCTTTCTACACCCGCTCTTGTATGTATGGATGACCTCGACAGATACTCTAACACTCTTCTCGTCTCTCTCAATAATCGCATTTCAATCCGTGAATCTACGGCCACCAGTGGACTGACATTCAGGACTCTGCCCGTGACCTCTATCGGCCATCGATCTGATCACAGTGCGGATGCCATGATTATGAAGCCGCCAGCTTCAAAGGTGTACAAGGCGAGGACAATATCAGACAACGAGGCGCACGAGAAGATGGTCGTTCTAGTGACGCGTGAAACCGAGTCGGTTAGTCAAGACGCGCGGGGCGAAATCTTTGAGGGACAGGATCGGAAGTCGGACGGCGGTGAAGGACGAGTTGAAAAATATTATCCTAGTGGGGGCTTTGGCAGCTCTTTTATGTACACACAGGATACGGTTTAGATAAATTTATTGAAAGTCATGTAGGAAGTTCGTTTCGGCTCTCCCGCGGTCGTGCGTGTTCGTACCGGGTGTCTTGTGAAGGTGCCGCAGTCTGCAGCTGTCGGTTGTTGCGATAATAGCAACCGAAGAGCAAAATTAAAAGAAATGCAGCACCAGTAACGCGTGAAGTCGAAGGGGTCACTGGCAGCGACCGCAAACGACCCTGACTCCGCCAGTCGCTGATGTAATGGGCGGTGGTGACAGGCCATGGCTGCAAGATGGCTGGTGGTAAATCTTGTGTTATTAATAACTTGAATGTAACACTACGTAGTATGCTAAACATGATGAAGTACACTATCAAGAGCACGATTGATATCTTCTTCCCCTGGTGCAGGAGCTCATAAGCTCTAATTCCTCGTCTAGACTCCCAGATGAGTTACGTTCACGTGATGGGATCCAGACGACTTAGATTAGCTGTCACAAGATTGAACTTATCGATTCGACGATA
>QLPA01004749.1:0-10347 GCA_003313945.1 Lactifluus pinguis | reverse complement strand
GTTTTCAAATGGCAGTGTCGCTGGCAGCTGCCATGCAGCTGTGAAACAGATTGGACAAACCAATCTCCCCCGCCATGATTTTTCCCGTATCCATGTTTAGAGCACCTTTCCCATTCTTTTTATGGTCCTCTTGCACAGTTATTCAATTCTTAACAAAGTTCGTTTCCCGGCCCAAGGTATGCCATTCACCGCAGCATCCTCATGAAATAATACAAAAATGACTTTTGAAGTAGTGCAATATCAAAACATACCCCCGCTTTCCTTTTGGTCTCTCGGCTATGCAAATAGTACAAGATGGTCGTTCCAACAATCTTTCCTTGGCCTTAGGCAAGTTGCCTTCGGTACTCTTCCTTCTGTTGCTTATGTGATAGTACCGCAGGTCCGATACTACTAGCAGCCCTTCGTAGGCATTGTGCATGACCCCTTAAAGACGCATATACTGAATGTCTTCTCAGTGAATGCCTATTTTTTCGGTATCGTAAGCCAACAATTTTACATATATTGGACTAGTGGTGAGTTTGGTTGACAGTAGAGGATGTCGATTGTTTCTCACATAGTATCAGGTTTCAACGATTCAAACCGTGTCAAGTAAGAATCACTATGCAATGCTTCAATCAACTCATCGTCGCCACAGGAGCTTCGTCATTGCCCAATTTGTTATCGTCATTCTCGAAAGCATCACGTATACCTTCAGATTCCACTTTCGAGTCTCCCGATCCGACTAATGCATATGCTAGACTTTGGGTGATAATTTGGGATATTTTGTAAGGCTCCCCATTGCTCTCAAAATAAGCATGTCTATCGAGCCCTTTATAGCATTGCCAATTACGGGCTACCATTGGCTCCCAAGGGTCTGTCCTACAGTGCAACCATGTGTGGAGGTACTCATACCAATTTAAGCATGGGGAAATTTTGTCCAATTAGTGTGTCAAAACGCTCTCGTCCTGTCCGCTAATATGTTCCTCGCGATCCGGTACGTGACCCTGTGTTCATCGCTCGATGGTTAATTGCATCCCTTTGCAGCATTTACAGCTTGACAAAGAGCCGTCTTCAGGTTGGACTAGTCATAACGTTTACCACTTCTTCCTTCATAGTCGGCATAGCCAACATGGTGGAAACTTGGGATGCAGCCCTGGCGTCGTAAGAGTCTTGTCGTGATGCCACCACCAGCCTTCGTACTGATATCCCAAAGGTCTTTCACTGCAACTTTTTCACTTTCTTCCACCGCAGCTCTCACAACTATTGCCCGTCACGTATTGCATGTCATTACTGAGTGCCTCATTACAAGTACGTTCAAGCTGTTTCCCTACTCATCATGGGTGAAATAAGTCAATTTCCATGTAGCTTTTCTTGCTCGGGCTCTCCTAAAGTCTCGTAGTGGGATCCAGAAGTCGGACAGCATCGTGAATTATCTGATCCGTAGAGTCATCCAAATTGGATTTCTTGCCACCCTTTGGACAATCGCAGAATTGGTGACGTGGTTCTTCTTGCCCAAAACCTCGGCATATACGCTCTTCGCTGCGACAGCGGGCCCATTGTATACGCAGGTGAGCAATCATTTCTTCCAGATATCATCCAATTTATATTTCAATGACACATAGGTAATATATGACACGCTCCTATCGCGCGTGCAACTCCGCAACCGCATGGCTGAAACTAGCAGCATTATGGTCGGATTTTCAGTGGTACGGTGCTTGTACATGTCTCACTTGGATTAAACCCCGTCTGAGCGAAACTCTCTCAGGCAAAATCTGATATGATTGGAGCACAGCGGGCATCACCATTGACCGGGAGAACAAAGGACGCTGGTCCTTTTACGGTTGCGCCGCAACACAGCTTAGAAATAGCCGATGCGCCAGTTTTGGAAGGATCCGGTGGGATCGATGACTCGGAAGTCGAATGTACACCTGTTGGGCTGTCGCCGGATGCTCGCTATGAGCTCTCGTATTCACCCAAACCATCAGTATAGAGATAGAGATCTCTGCCAATCCATGAAGTCTCCATGGGCTAATGATTAATTTCCAACATAGGCCGTTACAGGAGTCGTCTGGGACAGAATGGCGGTTTGCAGTCTATAATGCCAGTGTTGTCCGTTATATTTATCTACTAGTATGTCCGCATAATGCATTCCTTTCCCTCGTGAAGCACGATTTAAGGCGTTATTAATAACAATAACTGCTGTCAGATCTTCTTTTGTTCATACCGAGGCGGTGTTTCGAGGATTCACAAGAAGCAGTTACAGGCACCCTCCATTCGCCCTTCCGGGCTCCAAATCATAGTAGTAGAATAGCATAGCCTACCCACGAGTCGTCACACGAGGGTGCTGCTGATGCGACGCACCCTATTCCCCAAGTCGCTGAGCCGCCCTACGCCACTTCCGGACTTCCTGAAAGCCAGAGCCCTCTTTGCTGGTCTTTCAGTGGACGTAACAGCCGCTATCGTCACCCAAGTCGGACGCTTCGTATAGACCCGCCCAGAGATTCTGGCATTGTCCGATCTCTGTATCTTCCCGGTGGACCGGAGTCCCCACGCTCTGCCTCAACCACTGCCCCTGCATCCCCTACTCCATATGTAGCCTCCGACTCGGCGCGTCCCCGCTCCTCCCGTTATTCATTGTCATTGTCCCCCGATGTAGTCACAAACACTTTGCAACCGGGAAATAGGAGTCCATTGGCGGACATCGGCCCAAGCCAGTGACGTATACGGAGGTCTCGATGACATGGTGATGTATGTTCGCTCGGTGGAGGTGTAGGATTTCCGTGAGGATTGTTCCAAAGGCTTTGACTCGTCTCCACGAGGCCTTAACTAATGAAGTATCAGTCGCGACTTGTTGTTTTGTCAACATCCCATGCGATTTCTTTCTAGCTTTTCAGTAAATGTAGAACATGTTGCGGATGGCGCTGCGCTCGACGGAGGTGATGTTCGAAAAGGGTTGGGAATAAGCGCCTTTACTATGTCCTACACCTTTTTTTTTCTAATTGAATACTGAATGGAATTTTTTAAAAGACGGTTAATCTGTTCATACACGGAGAGCCATTGCCTACTTCAGAGGCACGTTGGAAACTTGAAGGTGTGTCCTGCCGCGCTGCGGTCGTGGTTCCGAGTCGAATGGCAACCCTTGTCATCATCTGTCTGTCTTGGGCTTCACGCGTGTCACCCCTCCTGGGACCTGTCTCTCTTACCCTGTTCCAACCTAGTAGGCAGATTGGCGTGTCGCCCTGCAGAGAGTTAAGGTCCGGCTCGGCGGCCCGCCTCCTGCAAGGTCAGGTGACTGCCTCGGCGCTCCGAGTCGCGCTTTTCCGCCTACGCCACACAGTTTCTTGTTTCCTCGTCCCGCTACCCTTTGTGCTCCGGCAGTGATCCTATTAGTAGATCATCAATGTTTTTTGCCGTCTTGCGACCTCAGCAATGCTCTTGGGGGGCAGAGCAGTACTTTAGCCACAGGGATTTTGACCAGGTGCAGACTGAAGTTTATATCATCTTGCTACTATCCAGGTCTTGTCCTCGCTGCCTTACTTCGTTATTTTCTACGTAGTGAGCTCCAACCTTTGACATACAGACGAAGCAGAAGGCTGGAGGCGGGGCGACGGGTACTTTTGACGCGTGGGAATTCGGTACCCTCTCTGGGCGGATTCACCACCATCTCCCAGTCCAACAGTTGCTTTACTAGGACTGTATTAATACTGTATCAGTTACAATCCGACCTATTTTTTTGCTCTATCCTCGTCTCATAATCATTCCATGTCACAATCTCATCACAGCTCGGTAGACTTAGGGGAATTATCTGGCGAGAGGATCGACGGAGGTGTGTTACAATTCATCCATACGTGCCCTTGTCAACCTCAGGCTCAATTTTGCTCACAAAAATAGATCATGCCAGTGACGGTCTCCGTTCCCCGCCAGAACGAGATCCGGCATTCAAAGGAGAATCAAACCTGGGCGATAGCTCAGGAACTCTCTTCACAATGTATGTAAAGAGGTCAGAAGAAGAAGACAACAGGTTGGCGGATCTCTGGGAGAGTGATGCCAAGGGCCTCCTTATTTTTGTGCGTCCTAACCTCACAATCTCTCTCACTCCACATCAACTCGGAATCTATAGGCTGGTTTGTTCTCTGCTGCTGTAGCTGCGTTGATTTCGGTGTCGATCCAGGACCTCAAGCCCAATCCCCAGGATACATCTAATTTCTATCTTGCGAACATCTATACACATCTTGCGGGCGCCAGTACATCCCCTGCATCCATCCCTTCTTCCAATCTGGCAAAACCACCCCCCTTCTCTCCACCTGGATACGCCATCTGGGTCAACTCACTGTTTTTACTAAGCTTGTGTATCAGTCTGACATGTGCTCTATTGGCCACATTGTTACAGCAATGGGTGCGTCGATATATCCGAGTCACTCAACCGCCGCGATGCAATCCACACAAGCGAGCACGGATCCGTGCCTTCTTTGCTAATGGCATCGATAAGTTTCACCTTCCCTGGGTGGTCGAAGCGTTGCCCACACTGTTGCATCTTTCCCTTTTTTCATTCTTTTCCGGCCTTCTTGTATACTTCTTCAATATCAATCGCACAGTCTTCAGTGTCGTGGTTTGGTGGGTCGGGCTTTCCGGAAGTGTATATGCACGCATCACTTTCTTGCCAATTTTCCAATACGACAGCCCGTACTATGCACCACCCTCTCAATCAGTCTGGTCCCTTTATAGTGGCATACCATATGTAGTCTTCAAGACCATCCAGTTGCCCAGGCGCTGTCTTGTTTCCTTATTTGGTATACGAGGATACCTGCGCATTTGTGGCTTCACAGATACGTACCACGACATGTTTGTGTGGGGTATCGAGAAGACAGCGCAAGACACTGCTTCGAATTTGTCGGGGGAGATCGACGGCCATATCCTGAAGTGGACAATTGACACCCTAAACGAAGATCACGAACTGGAACAATTCTTCGAGGGCAGCCTACGTTTCTTCAGCTCGAACTTCTCCCACGAGCTGCTACACAGTTTCAACAAACTTGATGACATATCGCTGGAAGGCGTTGTTTCTGGGTTCTTGAACCGTACATGGTCATCTAGTTTGGTCTCTGAAACGGTCAAATATAGGCGGCTTGTGAATTGCTTGAAGTTCGCCGACACAGGATTTCTTACTTGGGCCTTCATGGGGATTATCAAGAGTGCCTTTGGGGAACATATGAATGGAATTTTGTGGTCCGTTCAAATGGGAAATTTCTTGAGAGGCCAGAGCTCTGAATATGATGGCCCGGGAATAATTATGTCTTCGGGTGTACAAGGGATACTTGCTGGCATTATTGCAGGCGTGTCTGAACGCAATGAACATTGGGTCGCACTTGCTAGGAGTCAATTAGGCTTATCGGAAGGCGTGATTCGCCTATACATGGCACACGGTGACAGCGTTTTGCTTGCCAACTTGATTCACATCACCCGCCATTTCCTTCGCACGCTTCTCACGGTTACTCGTATAGCTGACGCTGCACTGTGCAACATTATTCCAGCAATTTCAGAATTTGACATCCACAATACGCTTCCTGAATTACAGCACGACTTCTGTGCCCTGTGGAACGAAATCATTTTGGAAGTAAGGGACCTTGGGTTTCACTCTCATGCTCCCCTTTTCCTCCTGTTGATCCGTTCTTTTTATGTTAAATTACATCCAAGAACCGATGCTGCCTCGGTAGTATTCTACAACCACACTGATCTTGATGATGCTGTTCTGTTCCGACTATCATCATACCCTTTGTGCAACATCCCGGGACATCGCTTGGATTCAACAACTCACACGCACGAGGTAGTCGTCAGCGCAACAGGAGAGACTGACAGTCACCCCCTCGGGTCTGTTCCCGCTTCAAGTTCATCTATAATCCTGCCCCCAAATGCCGTTCTGGGACTGATCAGTCCTCCCACCATGTCTGACATATCATGCGTGGCCGGGTCGAACCCAGATTCTACTGACCAACGTGCCGAAATTGAGTCGTCACTTGATATACCCGACGACCCGCAATGCTCTACGTCATCTCAACCTGTTCCGGAGTGCTTCGAAAGTAGCAGCCATTCTCCTCCTACACCATTAGGTTCGGGTATCGCCGACACTACCGTGACACATCCCATCGTTGACGCCTCCGCGATCTTACCTACGACCCACCCTGGTTCTTCCTCTACCTCCAACGATGGTGTGGCTCCCCGACGCGAGGGAACAGTCATTGGTCCTTCAAGTTCTTCCCTTGTAAAATCTGGCCGCCTTGTATCATCGCCTTCCCCCGTACTGGTCCCAGGTCCTGGTATCAGTAACACATCTCCCGGGAATTCACAATCACCCTTAGATCCCTATATCCCTCATGAACCGACAACTATATCTTCAGCGCCACCAACTGCTCATTCACCCGCCAACCTTCGGGTAACCCCGGTCTCAAACTCTAACCAGACGACGAACATGGCAACTCCAAATGTACACGACGATACCGAGGACATATCCGTTCCTATTCAAGTAGAACTCCCTAATGACTCGGACGTACGCCAGTTAGAGACATCACCCTCTGATCTTGTCCCGGTGGCTTTGGAACCTCAGCCTGAGGGTGATGACTCGTCGGGAGTACCTGTCTAAATTTCGCATGGTCAAAACCAAGCATCGTTTCTACCTTGTTTGCGCGCTACGAAGTTTCAAGTTGTTGGTTGATGTGAGTCCTCGATTTATATCCCTTTCAGTCTGTTGAGCACCGTCGTAGATCGTTCTTATTTCTCGGAGAGGTGACAAGCATCACTGGCAGGCCAATCATGGTCTACCGCGACCGTACCGTCTCGTTTGATGTAACAATATTATTACGGTTGGACTTGAAAGTGGTTTCTTAGCACATAAAGTCCGAGTCTGACGTGATTTCTTGGAATGTTTGATTGTGGTACTATATCATGATTAGCTTCGTTTTCTGTCCTCGCTTCCTTAGCTTCATCTTCCCATGTTATCAGTCTACATTGGGTTCCGTTGTAGTTCGCGGTTTTACTAGGTGTTGATTTTTCTACCATGTACAAAAGTGACTTCTTTACTTTCACATGACGGTAAAAGGAGCCATTCCCAGAACCTCAGTATGGAGAAGGTAAGTCTCGAACACAGCCTCAGGCCATGTTACTATGTATCACCTAATGATACTCACACTTGAGCCTGAAGAAACCTTTTTCAGACCTTAAATACGATTTTGTAGCTACAGTACAAGTAGCCGAATTACGGGGCAATGTTCTTGAGTACGGATGCCAAAGATAGTACAACCTAACCGATATAAAAGTACTGCTGGAGACTATTCAGTGAGGTGAACCAGGACAGCCTCAGTTCGAGGAGGACATTTGCAGTTTGAACTTTGGCGGTCTTCACACTATGCCAAATATAAAAATAAGGAGGTTGATGACTGCCAGTTTCGACGAGTGAATGGGCCGTTTCATCAGAGCATCAGCACGCGGGCCGGGCCGAAGCGGCAAAGTACACGTAAGCTATATGCATTTTTTAGTGTGTTTGTATTTGGTTGTGCCACCCCCAACCTTCTCATACGTACCAGCCATATATCCGTTCAGTTTAACGCTACCTTACCCACGCTCCTCCCTCTGTTCCGATCCTGTACCCCTGGAGCGCGTCTTTGTCATAGCTACATGTTGCGGCGGGATACAAATGCAGACTTGAAAAAAAAATTTGGTTGTTCCAGTGTGTTCCTGAACCTGAACAGGTTGTGAAACGGCCCACAAACTGTCACGGTGGAAAGATACGCCCGTGATGCCTGGCCGTTTCTCCCATCTGCATGTGGAAGATGACAAGATGTGGCTAGTGTACAAGGTGGCGATGTCGACTTTCTAATGAAAGGACGAGAACAAGGGGGAAGTCGAGATCTCCCAGTGCGTCCCTTCCACTGCACAACAGCACTTTGTAAACCAGGATACATACCTAGATTGCGGCAGGCGAAAGCTAGTTGGGGATGAAATTTTTTGACTAATAAAGGTGTTACGGTTCCCGTGCGATACCGTCGATACGATACAGATAAGAGAAGAACCCATCAGCGCAGCTTGCATACAATTATTACAACATCCTTTAGAGCTGAAGGATCTGCGTCCGAACTTGCGGAATATCCCAAATGTGGCGTCGGTGATGGACAGGGTAAATCTTTAAGCGTACCATGGAAACTGACCGTTCCGCCCTGTCAGAAATGAATGCAATGGATCTATGCGTGGCTAGATTTCTTCGCCTTTACCACTGAACGAGCTTTGCCTTGCTTTCCTACAATGACAACTGGGGGCCATCGTCATTTCAAGACTCTCGACCGGTCGTGCAATTTCGACAAAAACGTCGGAATGTGATTTAGGGTCTTGTTCGTTACTGACTTACTGTGCCCGTAAAGTTATGGAACATGGAACAGTGTTGTCGTTTCTTTGTGGGACACTGGTGGATTTCATCAAAAGGGTCGCACAGTTGATTTTCTTGTCCCCGCAGTAAGAGATCTGCCGGGTGTGAAGACAGGGCATAGTTCGGGATGACGCGGAGTGATAGCAACATTAAAGAACATATTGATGCCAACACGGCAGCACCAGGATAAGGGTGGCACAGGCTTGTAAGGAACGTAACGTGAAATAAGTTAAAGATGCTGCATAACTTTCGACGGGTGATGGATGACAGTACCGGACAGTCGTCAGACAGATGTTGCCACTGGCAGGGCCATCAATGGCATCTATAATCTGAACATGCGGATGCGGAGCAACTGCTGGCGTATATCGTAGGAAGGACAGCACGAAATAGAATGCAATGACCCGGACCCCAAGCCGTCGCCTGTGTCGGCCATAAGTTTGCCTGGGCTTCAATTAGACACCAGCAATGCTTAGCCGAACTGGCCTTTCTTTTTTTAACCACAAACCAGAACGTGATTCACATACTTGTTTATAACATAGGCCTCGTTCGAAGAGTGACTTACTAGTACGTGCGCTCACGGCATGGCAGAGTCGGACCAGCAGCGAATCCGGAACCGACTATCCGGCTGAACATGACTGTGGCGTTCTCTCCGGCCCGGGGTCCGTCCATTTTTGGGGTCACTTTTCTCCCAGTGGCTTGACGACTTGAACGCCCATCAAACCCGTTACTTCCGTGCTTTTCGGACTTGATTTCTCTCTGGAGTTATCCGTCTCATCCCCACAGCCTCATTTGGACACATCAAAGTGAAATATTCCCGGCGAGCTTCTGTGGCATGTAACATCCTTTTCAAGTAGCAATGTCGCTGGCAGCTGCCATGCCGTTGTGAAACAGATTGGAGAAACAAATCTCCCCCCGTCATGATTTTCCCGTATAGCACCTTTCCCATTCTTTTTATGGTCCTCATGTACAGTTATTCAATTCTTAACTGAGTTCAAGTTCGTTTCCTGGCCCAGGGTATGCCATTCACCGCAGCATCCTTGTGAAATAGTACAAAAATGACTTCTGAAGCAGCGCTATATCGAAACATACCCCCGCCTTCCTCTTGGTCTCCCAGCTATGGAAATACTACAAGATGGCCGCTCCGTCAGTCTTTCCTTGGCCTTAGGCAAGTTGCCTTTGTATTCTCCCTTCTGTTGCTTATGTGATAGCACTGCAGGTCCGATACTACTAGCAGCCCTTCGTAGGCATTGTGCATGACCCCTCAAAGATGTGTACACTGAATCGCTTCTCAGTCAATGCCTATCTTTTCGGGGTCGTAAGCCAACAATTTTATATATATTGGACTAGTGGTGAGTTTGGTTGACATTAGAGGATGAGTGTGTTGATTGTTTCTCACATGGTATCAGATTTCAACGACTCAAAACGTGTCAAGTAAGAATCACTATCTAATGCTTTAATCAACTCATCGTTGCCACAGGAGCTTCGTCGTTGCCCAATTCGTTATCGTCATTCTCGAAAGCATCACGTATACCTTCTGATTCCACATTCGAGTCTCCCGATCCGACTGATGCAAATGCTAGATTTTGGGTGATAATTTGGGATATTTTGTAAGGTTCCCATTACTCTCAAAATAAGCATGTCTATCGAGCCCTCTATAGCATTGCCAATGTTGGGCTACCATTGGCTCCCCAGAGTCTGTCCTACAGTGCAACCATGTGTGGAGGTGCTCATACCAGTTTAAGCGTGTGCATGGGGGACGTTTGTCCAATTAGTGTGTCAAAGCGTTCTCGTCCTGTCCGCCAATATGTTCCTCGTGATCCGGTCAGTTGGCACGTGACCCTCTGTTCATCGCTCGCTGGTTAATTGCATCCCTTTCCAGCATTTACAGCTTGACAAAGAGCCGTCTTCAGGTTGGACTAGTCATAACGTTTTCCACTTCTTCCTTCATAGTTGGT
>QLPA01004748.1:0-22507 GCA_003313945.1 Lactifluus pinguis | reverse complement strand
TAAGGGTGAGGATAGCTGGCATATTAATGGAAAAGCTTGTAGCTTAAAATGGGTGCTGTGAGGATTGGTGTAAAGCAGTTTCTGGTGTTGCTCTAAGAAATGAGAAGTATGCCCCTGAGATACAGGTGCAACACAGAGACAACCTATAAATTATATGTAAGACAAAGGAATAGATAATGAAAAGAATAAACTTCCCCAGTGCAGGACAAGGAACAGATATTTCACTAAGATGGTCATTCTTAATGTGCTCTTTAAGCATAGCAAGTGAGCAGTGCTTGGGGTTTGAGCACCCAGCAAGTTGACATGTCAGAAGAACATCATCCTAAAGGGATCAGAGGCATGAAATTTAGATTTAGAGCTGGCTAACCTTGGAATGGTGGCCACCATCAGCAGTATTGTGACAATGTAGTTGCAAATGCTAACATAGAAACCCTTATTAAGTTAACAAAATAAGAGTCTGTGGTAATTCACATACCTTTTCAAGAGTGAACCAGCTGTTGACTGTGGCAGTACAACCAGTCCAGTCACATGAGATAGGCTGAATGATAAATTTCGCAATGATATCAATGGTGAGAGGAGTGACAGCTTCGAGGTGCTCTGCCATTTGCTCAGAGGAAAGGAGATGTCGAAAAGTGTGCGCTTGAATAAAAGGCTGGTTTATTTGACAAATAAGTGTAAATACGCGGAACGCGTCCACATCCACGTCAAGTGAAAGGCTGCCAGCCTGCAGCTCCCCCGTTTCTCTCTCATGCGCTCTTTTCTGCTCCTTTTCCTGCTTCAGACATCGGGTTTAGCTGCGGCGATACCGCAGACTCACGGAGTTCATCCGTCTTTGCTTTCTAAATACAGACCTACAGGCAAGACGTGGACCTGCCTGGACGGCACCAAGACTATTTCATGGACGGCTGTTAATGATGACTACTGTGATTGTCCGGATGGTAGTGACGAGCCAGGTGCACATTTCTCCCCCCTTGATGTTTTATGAGTCTTACAAACCTCCCCAGGAACGAGTGCGTGTCCGAATAATACATTCTACTGTGTGAATGTAGGCCACCTTGGCGTAAAGATTCCAAGTTCACGTGTAAACGATGGGCTGTGTGGTTGGTGCTTCAATTCACCTTGCGGCAGCTTCCGTCTATTGACACACTTTGTAGAACCCACTTGTTGTGACGGGTCTGACGAACTTGCTGGTGTATGTGAGAATACCTGCGCGATACTCGGTGATATTTATCGCAAAGAGCAAGAGGCTGCACGAAAGTTGCAAAGGACTGTGCGCATCGTCACATACCCATGCTTCACAATTCTGATTCAGTACCCAGGGTTCCAAAATCCGTTCGACATACATTGCCTTCGCACAGACAGAGAAGAAACGGTTAGAAGCTGAGATCGAGACCCTTCAGAGGGAGGTTGCGGTGCGCGAAAAAGAAGTTGCGGGTTTCAAAGGTGTGTTCGTCGCTTCGCAATTGACACGTCTTTCATTCTCACTTGTTAAAGATCTCGTGGATCGAACGGAGGCACTTTCGGCAGAGGTTCTTAAACACAAGATGGGGTCACGTACGTCCCCCAGTTACGTTCTTGCAACACCAATAACCTATGTCTCAGCGTTATATACCTCTCTTATCTCGCACCACAGTGCCCTGAAATCTCTTCAGCGAGAGCACAAAAAGCACGTTGAGCGCGAAAAGCAACTGAGTGATATTCTTGACACCCTTCGCCGTGGCTACAACCCGAACTATCAGGACATGGCGGTTCTGGAGGCGGTACGCGGTTGGGAGTACCTTGCCGGCCTGCCGCACATTGGTGAGGCCGAACGCGAAGAAGGAGTCGACGAAGAAGAGGAAACAACCCAAACAGATAAGGTCGATGAAGAGCTAGAAGAGGGCGAATGGTCCGCACTGCAGCTCGAGCAAGAGCTCGATGGGCTCCTCAACGTCGACCACATCTCGTTGCTGATGGAGCACGAGGCGTTCGTTGATGATTCTGCGTCAGTCTCCCATCGTGGGTACTTAGCAGAGATAAAGTCTGTGCCATGCAAATGACTCAATCATCTTATAGAGCATGACATCAAGGAGTACCTCCCGGATTTCCTGATTCTACAATTTGATCTTCTTCGCGATAGCCTAGTATCGTGGTTACAAACCCTCGGTATTATAAAGGGATCTTCTTCTGCGGCCTCGCGTAAGCCCTGTCGTTTATTGGTTGATGCGTACACTGAATCGAGTCATGACAGAGGCAACTAAAGCTCGAGAGAGACTCAATGATGCGGAGCGCACCCTAAATGCTGCAGAGGAACAGTTGGAGAAGTCCAGGAAGGAGTTGGCAGATTTATTTGACCCCGCAGCTTATGGCCCTGAGGGCGAATGGAAGAAGCTGCAAAATACTTGTCTAACAAAGGACTCTGGAGAGTGAGTTTTGTTTGATAGATATCGGCATTTTGCGTCTCAATTCGTTTCTAGATACGTATATGAAGTGTGCCTGTTCGAAGAGGCAGTACAAAGGCCGACTTATGGGGGCTCAACATTCAGTCTTGGGTACGGAGTCTTAGCTTGATTCTACTGGATGTTGCATTGGTTAACTGCCCAGAATAGGAGATTCACCTCTTGGAATACCTCCCCAGATGTGAAGACAGGCTCCGCAGAGTATTACTCCAGGCAGGTGTACAGCCATGGCACAAGGTGCTGGAATGGGCCGGAGCGCAGCGTGAAGGTATAACAAGTTCCACTGCCGTTATATTGCAAGCCCTCACAATGTCCTCTAGCTTGATTTGACTTGTGGAACAGAAAATGCTTTGCTGACGGTGGCCGAGCTGGAGAAGTGTGAATACCTATTCACCGGGACAACGCCTGCTCTGTGCTTATCGCCAGAGCGGAATAAGGAATCTGGAAGAGACGAGCTGTGACGTTAGTGCACCGGATCGCAATTTCCTACTTCCTTATGCAATAGGAACGCATCCAATGGATATTGGGTTACATGAACAATGCAGAGCTGCCCGTTAAGCCCAAAGCAGTTTTTTATCTTCTTGACTTTGTCAGTGTGACTCAGACGTACAGCATTCAGAGGTTCTGTGAGCAAACGGTGAGCCTTGTAAACCCATTTTCACTATGGGAAGACACCATGTTAGTCGCGTTTGGAGGGTGTGGAGTACTAATACACTGCGAAGCACATATCCAAAATATGTTTTCGACTTGTCTCAGCGTTCTCTATTCATACAGTCCTCTCGCTCACAGCAACGATGAGGGCGGAATGGGCTTTACGATGATTCATAACCCCTATTTACGCAGCAACACTCTTCATTGCCACCAGGCTTACAACGATGTTATCAATCAAGTGATGTTCGCGGGCTGGGTCATTCTGTCTCTCCTTGATAAAAAGGTCTCCGTTTAGTTTGTTATACTGTCGCCACATGAACCAATGCACTCTGGGTATGGTAGATCCGCCCACCTTTTTGACGACAGACCAGTCAGTCAAACTAGCAAGCTCTGAGATGGGAGCCGGAGTGCCTTTAACAACGGCAATCATTCTGCTTTTGACGTCCAGGTCTTCAAGAGGATCGATGCGAATTACTAGGAGCGCGGTGCTACTATCAGAGACGCCATAGCGACGTAATGCCTCGGTGATCTGAGGGAAGCAGTGTTTCAGTGCAAAGCGAAGAACATTGAGTTCCGGTAAGCTAGCTCACATTGTTGCTCGGATTCAAGGCCCATATTATCTCTGAGTGCACCGTCTTAGTCCTGAGGGTATTTTGAGCTGCAGCGAGAAGGGCCTGTGTGATAGCCGTCTGAATGTGTAGGACGCTTGTCACCTGCACCTGTTCTCAGTGCGGCAGCACGCTAACTTGGGTGGCGACGCACCAGCCGGGCATCGACGAATGCAAAATTGACAGCCTCACGCTCCAGATCTCCCTCTATTCCTTCTAGAGTACTCGCCCGTACAATGCGTGACCTCAAGTTCGCTGCATTTGTTACGTGCTTGAAAAGTGCGACGTAGACAGTCGAGTTGAAATGTGGGTAGGCGAAGATTTCCATTTGACAGATATTCTCACGGACTCGCTTACAATACAGTTATGCCGCGTGGTTACGTCCTCAAAGTTAGACTTCATGCGACTCTTTCCCCTCCCATTTATTATCGCCTCCCTTGTATTTGGGCTCCCTATACAGAGCGCAGAGCACAAATCCCTTACACCAGACACCTTTACCCAGTCTATTGCGTCCGGTTACTGGTAAGCGCTTTAACTTGTGACCTACCTCTTGGTTAAATTATGCGGTCTCAGGTTCGTTGAGCACTTCTCCCCTTATTGTCACCACTGCCGGGAGTTTGCACCAACGTGGAATGAACTTGTCGACTATTATGCAGGCTCACTCATTAATCTTGCCCAAGTAGACTGTATCGTCCATGGCGGCACGTCTGATTCTATTCGTGCAAGGATCTGATCCCTTTTCTCATAAGCTCCATAGATCTATGTAGCGCGAACGGTGTCTCGGGTTACCCGCAAATGAACCTGTATCACGACGGGACATTGCAAGCCACATTCGTGGGCTCGCGTACTCATGAGCGGATCGTAAACTTCATCAAAGAACAGACGTGGATTTCAGAGCCCTCCCCCGGCTCACCGCCACCAGACCCGCCTGTTAACGACCTGGAGACGACACGTACTGGGCGGAACCCTCATGGCGAGGTACTTTCCCTCACCCCGGAGACATTCTCGAGCGTGATTGCGGATGGAGGTGTCTTTGTAAAATTCTTTGCCCCATGGTGGGTCGTCCCTTTCTTTTAAAAGATTCTAACGAGAGTTGATCGGGCTGTACACTTGCGTAGGTGTGGGCATTGCAAAAAGCTAGCGCCTATTTGGGTAAATCTGGCCAAACAACTTCAACATAGTGTTACGGTGGCGGAGGTGGACTGCGAAGATCACAAGTCGCTCTGCTCTGCGCAAGGCGTGACGGGCTTCCCAATGTTGTTTTTCTACCCTGCTTCAGGAAAGAAGACGGAATATACGGGCAGCCGCAGATATGAGGCTCTCAAGGACTGGGCTGAGAGAGCAGTCAAACCGTAAGTGGCTAAGTGTCATAGACGCAAGTGATTCCGCTCACGACGATAGGGTATTCCTCGAGTTACGATATACCGATTTTGAGCAAGTCGTGAGAGATAATTCAGTTCTGTACATCGCCTTGCACGCGCCCGGTGTGTCGCTTCCTGTGAGCCTACTTATACCCTTGCTCTTCTAGTCTCTTACCAGTCAACAGTCTAGTCTTTTACAAGCTGCGGGTCCATTATTGGGATCACCTCCTTTATACACTTCTAGTGCTCCCGAACTGTTCCGTCACTTTTCGGTTCCCATTGATTCCGATTTCTCTCTGATCGCGCTGAAGGGTGGCGACACTAGTTCCGCAGCTCAGTTATGGTTCAACGCACAGACAGGTGTTGACGAACTCAGCAAATGGTTACAATCCCACCGCTTGCCGTTGGCGTTGGAGCTTGGAGAGGGCTCTTTCCAGGACGTGATGAGCGCGGAGAGCAAGCCACTTGTTGTCTTGGTTTCTGTTGCTACTTCTGGCATAGAGCACGATCGTATTGTCGAGACAGTCCGCAAGCTCGCTACCCAATGGCGCGGGACTGGCGCTGCTCAGTATGCACCGGTGCACGGAGCGAGGCAGGTTGTGTTTACCTGGATGGATCAGGAACGATGGGCGAGTTGGCTCAAAAGTATGTATGGGATTAAGGGTCCAGCGCAAATCGTTATCACGGACCATTCGGTATGTTCTGAGTGCATCCTATACTTTGCTGAGTAGCTGACGAAAGAGTCATGTCTTAGCGATTGGTCTACTTTGACAGAACTACGAACGGCAATCGCCTGACGCTTGATGATGCAACCATATTCCCCACGTTAGGCGACGCGATGAAGGGCGCGTTGCGTGTGCGGCACTCGGAAAATATTGTAGAGCGTCTTGCTCGGGCAAGTTATCTCACGTTTCACGGCGGGAACCAAGAAGTGCTTATAATGTTCTAGTACCTCAACAACAAGCTAACTGCACTCGAGAGCCTTGTGAGCGAGCATCCATGGGGTACACTTTGTTTTGCCGTGACGGGAGTTCTCGCTGTGTTCTGGGTGATTAAGCGGCTGTTTTTCGACGAAGAAAGATATACCACGTACAGCGGAAAGAAGGAAAGTCGACTAGATTAGGGATATATATTTAACTATCTAATTACATAACATTTAAAAAAGAAATTTGACGAAGACGCGTCCGAACGGCAAACGGCTTTCCGATACTCCCTCTCATCATAAACCTCACATATTGGCGGTCTCTTCGGATCATCCCTCAACTTTTCCTTCTACTGCACTGTGCCTGATTGGCCCACTCGAACATGCTACCACAGGTAGCTAACCATATATTTCACCATACAACCCGTGCCGTCGCCGCCGCACAAAATCAAGCCGGGAGCACTCTCCGTAACGTTCTCGGTCTTCAATCCGGCGCGACCCCATCTTCCACAACCAGTCTAGCCTCTTGGAATAACAGCACTGGTTCTTCAAGCTGGGGTAACGGACAGGCTGGCGCGGGCGGAGGTGCCAAACACCACACCGGTAGCAGGCTTTTCTCCGGCTACACAGTGAGTCATCATTCTTTCCTCGGCACGTCCAAGGCCCATGATATTGCGTTTAAGGGACCGAACCGTGCCGTGGTCCATGCAATCACGTCTTTTACGGATCCTAATATTTCCTACCCGGATGACCGTGAGGAGCGTAGATTGACCGTTTCACAAAATGTCACCAACCAGGCCCATGCTTCGCGGAAATCTCGCAGCCGTAGCCAAAGTTTTTCCCTTGGGTCGGATGCTGGTGCGACAGCGGAACGAGCGAAAAGTTTCGGGGTTTTGAAGGCCGTCCAACAACACGCTCGCCTTCACCATGCCTTCGCGGGCCCTCAGCGCCCGCAACAAGTGATAGAGGATGACGACCTCGCATTCCGTCCACCTACACCACGTCTCGTCCGTCGCAACTCCACAGTAGTCCCTGCTTCCGCCTCTAGTGTGCCTGATGATGTCTCTCCACACTCTCCTCCTATCGAACCTGTCCATCCGACAGATCCAGCCCATCCTCAATCGATTCTTCCTCCCGACCTCCATCCCGCTACATCAGCAGACACAGTTTCCGCGGTTTCCCAGCCCCTGGACCCTTTCGTAGTCCGTGCAGAACTCTTGAGGTTACGACAACCCGATTATGAGTCCACCGTCCGCGAGTGGAATGACGTTCTCGACAAACTCGTCGCTCTTCGCAGGCCGCATGAACAGCCTACGGAGATCCTGCAGACTTACAATGACATGGTTGCTCGTTCCATCCTACCAAACCTTCGGACTTATACGATGCTCATCAGTGTGCTTACCTCACGTGATGTGGAAGTCTGCAGGCTTGTTGAAGCCATCTCCAAGCGTATCGAGAAGCGCCACAAATTGGGTCTCTCTGATCACGCTGAGGACTTTGCTGATCAGCGACGCATCGAGGCTCTACGTGGAGAACAAAACTTCCCTTCTGCGCTACGCCTTTTCACCGCAGCATCGGCCCGGCAATACGCTCTCCCAACGGCGCTATACACAAGTCTCTTAGACTCTTGTGCGCGCCATCAAAATATCAAACAAGCCATTCGCGTATTCGCCTATCTCGAGAAGCGTGGAGCTCCCAAACTTTCTGCCGCGCTCTATGCCCATCTCCTCGACGTCTACACGTCAGTCAACGACATCGAGGGCGCACGTGTCGTCTTTGACGAATTTCGCAAAGTTTCTGCTCAGGGCAAAATTGCGTGGGACGAAACAAACTTGGTTGCTGCACGAAGGGGGCATATCCGTGTTTGGAATAGCATGATCCATGCATATCTACGTGCAGCCAACCCTATTGCTGCGCTAGACTTGCTTGATGAGATGCTTGACACGAAAGCTGGTGTAGAGTTCGGCCCCAAAGACACCCCGGCACCGGTGATGTTTACGTATAGCATCATCGTGCGCGGTTTTTTCCTTATGGGTGATGTTTCGAGCGCCCTTTCGTGGTTCGAACGACTAGTCGATCAAGGCAAACATACCGAAACCGAATGGACACCAACGCTGGACCCACCTCAGCCGACTAATATATTCTGGCGAGAAGTCCTCTACCAACTTTCAGAACTGGATCGTGTCGATGACGTCAGCCGGCTTTATCAGCGCTTTGCTGCCCGTTTGGACAGCCCCGATCAGATGCCAAACTTCATGCGACGTATCGTATACTTTGCCAACATCCGATATTTGCAGGCTAGCGAAGTCAGCGCAGAGCGAGCGACTACCCTCTTGGACCAAACCCACTCTGTCCTCGGTCCCCGCACGAATTGGGGTTCTATTCTCGCGGATATACACGTAGATGGGGTCCCCTGGGAGCTGATTGGGATGAATACGAGATACGGATACGTTGAGAAAGCCATCGACCTTATCGAACAGCTCGCCATGTCCCGTGTAGACAGCGCTAGCTGGCCCTCACGTGGACCGTACGAAGCGACATGTAATGCGAGCCCAGACGTCATCAGCTCACTCTCCGATTTGGTACTCTTTGATAAGGAGACCCTTCGTCCACTTTCCCTTCCCTCTGTGTTGCGCATCGTGAAGATTTGGGTTGATCGTGGCTTGCACATTACCCAGCCGCTTGCTCAAGCGCTCTTGAATGCGTATGCGCTTGCTCAAGAGCGCCAGGATCAACTCGCAGGGCTCAACACCCGGGACTGGGAAGCATTAGCATTCTCGATCACGACCTATGGGGGACCTGTAACCGAAGACGGCGGTGTCTCACAGGCTCTTTCACTACTTACGGACATGGCGCGCTTCGGTATCAACCCCAGGGAAGTCTCAGAGGCTGCGATGCACAGCCTACTCCGTCCCATTATCAACCAGAAGGGCGTGGGAGAGACAACGGCACTCATGGAAAATCTTGGTCAAGACTTCTCTGCGCTACTCACGATCCCTAATACCTTTACTTATGTTCAACCAATGGACATACCTTCACCCCACCCTGTTCGGAGCCCAGCCCCACTCGACATCGAGACGATGAGGATCGATGATTATCAAAGTCGTTATATCGACGAGCTGAATTTACGCCGTGGTAAGGATCACGCTGCCGTCGCCGCCTTCCAGAGATTCGAGGACGGCGCAACAGCGGGTACGTTCCCTAACCCGGAGGTTATTGGTCGCCTCATTGAAGGTCTCGGACGTGCTGGTGAGATGGACAAAGTCGACCATCTCTATGGAGTTGCACAGAATATCCTCTCGCTGCTGAATCCGGACAGGACCGCACTACTGGACGCCTGGGCTACTGTTGAAAACTCTATGATAATTGCCAGAGGCCATGCTGGTGATGGTCTTTCGGCGGATGCCCATCGCCTGCGCCTGCTTCAGCAGGGTATGACACCGAGTGCAGATGCGTACGGTGCGTTGATCCAGTGCATCAAGGATACGACGGATGACACAGCACGTGCGCTCGAGTACTTCCACGAGTCGCAGATACGTGGTGTGCAGCCCAATATCTTCCTTTACAACACGACGATCTCAAAGCTTGCCAAAGCACGCAAGGCGGATTATGCTTTGGAGCTTTTCCAAAACATGAAAACGTCTGGTATCATCCCGTCGTCGATTACGTATGGTGCAGTCATCGCAGCTTGCTGCCGTGTTGGCGACAGCGCCTCAGCTGAGATGCTCTTTGAGGAGATGACCGCTCAGCGCAACTTCCGCCCACGCGTCCCCCCGTACAACACCATGATGCAATTCTATGTGCATACCAGACCCAATCGTGCCCGATTCTTGCATTACTACAACCGCATGATTAATGTTGGTATCAAACCGACTGCACATTCGTACAAGGTAAGATTGTCGCTCATTCGAATGTGCATATGCTGATTTTTGGAATTGATATCAGCTTCTCCTGGACTGTTATGGTACAATTTCTCCTGTCGATATCAAAGCTATGGAGAGGACCTTCAACCAGCTCGTGAAAGACAGGAGTGTGACGGTGCAGGGCTCGCATTGGGCGGCGCTCATTAACGCTCATGGTTGCGTTGGTCGAGACCTCGACAAGGCAATCGCAGTTTTCAACTCGATAGAGAAGCATCCCAGTACTCTAGCAAGCAAGGTAGCGCTCCCTGATGCTGTCACTTTCGAAGCCTTAATCAACGTGTTCGTTACTCTACGCCGGACGGACCTAGTACCCGAGTACTTGGAGCGTTTTCAGCGATCGGGCGTTCACATGACAGCGTATATAGCTAACCTGCTGATTAGGGGTTATGCGGCGGTAGGAGACATTGAGCAGGCACGGGTCGTCTTCGAGTCGCTGGTAGATCCCGCAGTTGGTGTTGCGGCGCCGAATAACCATACATCACACGATGCCTCTTTGCCGCGGCGCGTTTCACCCGAGGAGCCCGTGTATCGCGAGGTAAGCCCCAGAACTCAAGGTGCAACTACCCGCTAAAATATTCCTTGTTAGCCATCTACGTGGGAGGCTATGGTTCGCGCAGAGCTAGGAAATGGTAATCGTGGTCATGCGCTTGCACTCATCAGCCGCGTCCAGGAACGGTCTGTCATCGTTTCTCTGATCTTTGGTTTATGATACTCACGACACACTAGACATTACCCCGAGTCCATCGTCAATCGCATTTCTGGCATAATGCTGGACGACGCTGTCTCGCCCTGGTCGTCAGCGCCCTCATCCGAAGTTGGTGCCTCCCCTTCTTCAGGTCCATAGCTCGCGAAATGGCGACATTTCGACAATAGTTTCTTAGACCACTTACAAAAACTTCAGACATTGAGCGAGAAGCTCTGTTACACTCATCTAATCTGCCTTCGATATCCGGCATTCAAAATGTAAAGTTAGATTGCGACAGCTTGTACCACTATGACCGTTAGAAGACTACATACTAACTCCCACTCACAATTAAGGCCCATTTACTCACACATATTTTGACATCCTACGCTGTGATTAAATAATTGATTCTTGAACTTGCTAGCTAGTGGAACATACTGCTGCATACTATGCCTGGTCTTTCGACAGGTCAATTAGAAACACGTCGCCATTCCATCTCTACTATTTTGTCCCATAGAAACTCTTCTTCCTCTTCCTCGGTCTTCATATCGCCACCAAAAAAGGAGACAGTTCCCAAGCCTGGGCGACGCAGCCTCACGACAACTGCGCTATCGTCCCCGCTGGTCACTACACGCGCAAGAAATAACATCGTTTCGGGCGTGAGCATAGTTGGGTTTATCCCGAGTTCCTACGATCTTTGAGGGAATTTTATCAGAAGACGCGGAAGACTGACGTACCTGCCACCCAACTACGCACCCAATGGGAAGCACGGTCTTATTCACAAGCCTTGGTGCACTTGTCCAGGCCTTCTCCAACGCAAGGTAGTCTAATGAGGAACCCACTGTAGCACCCTCCTCAAGCGCCTTGCCATAATCCAGAGCGACGTCATTTTGTTCCCTTTTACATTCGTCTGCATCTCTCCGTGCCTTTTTACCCTTCTGGTCCCCAGCTCTTACACCATCGCTCGGCCACATGCCCGCTTCGACGTCCACGCTCGTGACAAACAATCCCGGAGGTAGTTTGTCTCTCTCGCTAGGAGGTACCAGCCTCGGCGGCGGACTAGGACCGGCCACATTATCCTGGAACGTGATGCGAGATGGTACGCCAGCGGTGTCTTTGAACTTCCGCCTCTTGTTTTTATTCCTTAGAGACATCATCATCATCGGTTCTGGAGTTGGTTCGGGCTTAGCGGTTCCAAGAGGTATTGCATTGGCACTGCCTACAGGAGCTGGCGGGGCAGCGCTACATTCACGCTTAGCAAGTCGCTTTTTTCGACGGCGCTCATTGCGCTGGTGCGTTTGAGGCTTCCCAAACCCGGGTGGGACTGGTGCGGAACTGCAGCAACCAACACAGTTGATAGAGACATCCCTACATGGAAAGAATTACGTACGTTGGCCGAGATAGCTTAGGAGGTTCGGACAATGGTGGCGGACGAGGAGGGCGAGGAGGAGGGGAGTATTCAGAACAGGATGAACTAGTCGAACCAGAGTCCGAGTCTGAGCTGGATTCCGAGTTGGAAGAGGTGTCACCAGAAGAGGTATCCGAACTCGAGCTTGCGGATGATGAAGATGACGACGAATCTGTTGTCCTGCGCCTCTTTAGCCCCCGGAGTGCGGGATAAACATAACCGTTTCTTCCAGCGCCTTCAAAGGGGACGTGTCCACCCACAATGCCGTTGGCTAAGGGTAACGGCTGCCTTGGTATTATCCCTGGATCGTTGTGGGGGATATCGACCCGACGCCTTGCAAGGCGGTTACGATGACGCAAGCTTTCTCCGTGTCACTAAAATGACAGAAGATAAATACGTGCCACATACCAAACAAAATCTCCATCGCGGAGGATGTGAACTGGGGAGTCGTCGAGCAGCTCAAAGTCATCGAGTAGAACGACGAGCTCGTTAACGCGGACTTGAGCATCCCGTAAGGCAGGGACTGATGCACATAAACTAAGCTTTAGAGATGCTATGGTAGTCTCTCTGTCGACATTGAACCAGGACCTGATGTGGGGAAAATTCGCCTGCTCGGGTTGGGACAGGATGCGTATTCGCATGAGGAGTGTCAATAAGATGACGTAATCATCTGCCAGCGCATTTCAAAGGATCTCCACGTCTTTCGTCTTTCTACGCTTTCACGCTGCTAAGCACCTGTACTTTTCCTTCCTTCCCTCCTTCGACTTTTGAACAAATTTGCGTGGAGGGAGAATTCTTCGCAATTATTCTCCTCCTCCTACTATTTCACGCCTGCCATGGCTAGCTACACTTACGATGAGACGGGCAACATGGCCCTCTTCTTTATAATTACAATCCTCTTTATGATTCTCGTCCCGGTCACCCTCTCGCATATATCCTTTTCTCAGAGTGCGTACAGGACATCTAATCCCCTTCCTATTTTTAACCTGCCTCATGCTAGAAGGAGAGATACCCTCAACTGCTTGCGAGTGCTCTGCATGTGTTAACAAACGCACCCGAATCCGCAATCATGAGAAAGGCACTATTAGAATCACAAAGAAGTGTGCTACATTTTATTTACGCCATTCGCCATGATTAAATGCCCCACAGAAGCCTCTTCATCACATTCGGTTGGCTCGCATTTGGTCTATTGTCGTACAAAGTCGCCACTACAAAGATAGATAATAAGATTTATGATCCCTTCGAGATTCTGGGAATCGGGATGGTAAGTCGTGGTTTTAAGTGGTGCTCGAGTCCTGGTATCCCTACGTCAATACTGTCATGACAGGGTTCTTCGGAAAAGGAGGTCAAATCTCACTATAAAAAGCTTTCCAAAATATTGTGAGCTCGCGTCTCTTCGGTTTTTCTATTGCGTTATTCACTACTCGCGTAGCCATCCGGACAAAGTGAAGCTTACAGGGAATGACACGGCTGAATCTGTGGCTGCGCGCTTTGTTGATATTACCAAAGCCTACAAAGCGTACGCATTATTCCAACGAAATTTATGTGATCTAATTTAGCTTCAGCCTCACTGATGTGACCATCCGGAAAAATCTTGAGGACTATGGACACCCAGATGGCCGGCAGGAGGTAACTATGGGTATTGCACTCCCAGCCTGGATTGTTGAGGCGCATAACAATGTCTGGGTCCTTGCTTTTTATGGGGTCCTTTTTGGTGTTGGTCTCCCGGTCATTGTGGTGCGTATTGAATCGTTGAGCTGGACTCAAGGGCGAATTGAGACGCTTCACATATTAGGGTAATTGGTGGTTCGGGTCTCGTAAGAAAACCAAGGATGGCGTTTTCACTCAGACTGCTACCAGCTTCTGGAAGGCACTTACCGAGGCGTCTGACGTCGATGACGTGGTCTCAGCAATTGCCCGCGCAACGGAATGGCAAGCGACAGCGCCACGGGGAATGACACCAAGGGATGCCCTCCATACACTCGAGAAATCCGTTGAAACTGAGCTCGGCCCTCGCTGGGTTCGCATCCGTCAACATTTCCAGCACGCCGTTGGGGCACTCGACATTCGCTGGGATTCGCTTGTCTTGCTTTATGCGCACCTCCTTCGTCTTCCCGTCGAAGATCCGGCGCTCCAGAAACGTGCGCCACCTGAAAAGTTGACTCGAGAAATATCATATCTATTGAACTTTACATCACAGGTCAAGCGCATGTTCTCTTGCAGACCCCTACTCTCCTCAATGCGCTCCTTAGTATCACGACCACACGCAGTTGGTCTCAGCCCACGATCGCAGCTATGCGTTTGCATGCATACTTGGCGCAAGGGATCTTACCTGGCTCACCAGGCGCACGATGGGCCCAGCTGCCTGGCCTCAACAATGATGAAATCTGTGCCCTTCCAGGTTCCTCCCGCGATTTTGCGGAGATCATTGCTGTCTTGGAGCAGCAGAAGAGCCCCCACGCCGCTGATGCGCGAAAGGCCGTGGAGCATTGGGGAAGAATAGAAATCGTCGATGTGGCGTTCAAAGGTGCGTTGTAATATCGTTTCCCCATCTCCAACGTTTTGTGTGACTAGTGTGTAGTCATTGGCGAGCGTATCGTGACCCCTCAAGCCCTGGTACATCTTGTCATCAAGCTTCGCATATCTCCACCGAATGTTACCACGGCTACAAAAACAAACGGGAACGCCGAGGTCGAGAATCGCCCAGTAGTCGACGCTGATGAAGAAGTTCGCCTTGACAATGCATTCCTCAACAATCCGAAGGATGTTGAAGATCTTCAATCACCTATAACGATTCTCGGTTCCGCCCACGCACCGTTATGGCCCTCGGTTTGCTATTTTAACCTTGCCTCCGATTTGCTAATTCACGTATTACACAGAATCACAAACCTGGTTGGTGGGTTGTCCTCGCGGATGCTAAGAACGATCGACTTGTTGTTCCTCCAATGAAGGTGACGGATGTCCCGTTTGCGGAAACAACTCGCGCACGGGATTATCGCTCGTACAGAGTCAAGTTTCAGGCTCCGGCCGGCACTGGCTTATTCACATGGCGCGTTTTAGTCGTGAGCGATACGTACATTGGCGAAGATGCAGTAAAAGATCTTCAAGTGTGTCTTTTTCGCTATATCACTCTCATGGGTGCTGACGTGCAACCAGTTACGGGTGGAGGAATTCACTGCGCTGACTGCGGACGAGCAGCATAAAGAAGACGAGATATCTGATCCAGAGGAAGATTCACTTGCGGGCCAGATGGCTGCTATGCGTGGTGGGCCTGTCAAGAAACGCAGGGAAGAGAGTGACGATGAGAGTTCTACGGATGACGATGAGGCTGTGGTTAATGATAGCAGTAGCGATAGCGACTGAACGTTGGTTTCGTTCGCCTCTCAGATTTGCAAGGGCAGTTGTCCGTACAACAAGCTGTATACGACATCACAGCACTTAATCCACTGTCGAGGTAGACTCCTTGCATTGATGTGGGACTTTTATTCCTCGACGAATGCTCGATAACAATTGAGCCCTTCCTCGTCCCCGGTTGCCACAATATCAATTTTTGTGTCTGCCCCGACAAAGATTACCTCGCCCTGTGCTATGTCGAGTGAACCACCAGCCCATCGTAAACTCCCGTTTCCGTTAGTGACAATGGCAATGCTTGGGCCAGCAATTGGACGATGCGTCTCTGTTCTTCCCGTTGTGAGTGCCACGCTCACCACGCTAAACTCAGAAATCGGGGGATCATAGAGAAGCGAAGCTGAGGTAGCCGAGAAGGGCTGAGGATTGACCGCATGGTGCGAAGCAGGCCCTGCGGTATAGGTAAGAGTGTCTACTAGGTTTGGGATGTCGCGTAGCTTCGGTGTAAGTCCAGCACGGATAACATTATCGGAATTGGCCATGCACTCGATGATATCTGCAAAATGACCCGTTCCTACGATCAGATCACGAACGCAAAAGGGCGGAAGGGATGGTCACCGCCAGAGATGTACGCGTGCGGCTCTCCCGCACCGAGGAAGATCGCTTCGCCTGGAGAAAGTTTGACATAATTCAGCAAAAATGCGCAGAACGTCCCGATGTCGTTCGAGAATTGAGTGTTCAGACGTAATACTAGTTCACGCACACCCTCCTCCTCAGCATGAACAGCGCCTGCCTCGTAGCGTCGTATAAGCCTGCCTAGCTCCGTGGTGTACGTGTCCGTTGGTGCAGTCATGACCGCTGAGAACACGTCACGTAGCGCCTGCTTCGCTGCGGGTGCATCGGAGTCCGTCGTAGGCACGATGCCCAGAAACGTGTCCAAGATAGCTCGCGGAATAAGCGCCGCTAGTTCAGGGACATTGGTGAGGTATTTAGCGATGTGAGCGAGCGGAAGAAACCCGCAAAGCGCGGTAAAGGGTGTGATTGCGAGCGCCATTTCGGGCTTGTGGTTGGGATCTGCGAAGCCTCTGTGCTCAGATTCACAAGGCAGAGGCGGCGGACCCCAATTTACCTTTGTAAATGTCTGGCTGCTGGGCATGCAGCTTTTCAGCCGTCGCCTTGTCTGGGTGACTCTGTATGCTGAGTGCCTTCTCAATTGCCAACACCTTGAAAAGGAACGGCAAGTTGCCGTCCTCCGCACCGAATTTGTGCGAGACCGTTTCTCCGATCAGAAATTGGTTCTTAGCAAGGTAGCTAGCCAGTGTCTCCCGAGAAACGGGAATCAGGGAGGGAGATTTCGGGTGTGTGCCCATCCACAGCTTCCACAAGGTTAATCTCATCGTAAAGGGGTCATGGTAAGCACAGATACCTCGGCGTAAGGCTTTGATTCATCCACATGGAAACCAGCAAGGCCAGCGGATTGAGCGAACACAGCGACCTTTGAGTCCGTTCCGTGTTTTCCCCAGTCGTACTGTTGGATTGTAGGTACAATTTTGAAAACTTGAGTCAGATGGGACATGATAGAATGATTAACGAACAAGCGATCATAAGTTTGATCCCGACGTTTAGGACTCAGAGAACAGAAAAACCCCGAGCCCTTTCGCAATTCTTATCATTCCTTATCGTTCCTCCAATACACCCATGAACAGGTCAGTGAGGTCTCAATGTATCACGGCTGCTCCCTCCGCTCATCAATCGAAAGAGGCCCAATCGTTTTCGTACGTAAAATCCCCACAACTACCCCGTCGGTTCTGACGCTTTATAAGACCATAGACGAGGTAGAGGTACGTCACGATCACACCATCTATCTTTGCACTCGACGGATAGCCCGAGTCAATCACAGTACCTCCTCGATCAGCTTGTATGACCACCTGTCTCCCACCCAAACAGTGTTGTCCTTACCGTCAATGCAGCCTCTGCCATCCCCAGATGACGACGAATTGCTCAAAAATCTCCGAAGGCGCCTGAGTCAGCTGCTGGCGTCGCTTCGTGAGGGGGCCGAAGGGAGCGTCGTGGGTACGACTTAGCAACTAAATCAACGTGGTTTTGACGATTTAGGTATATTTTCCTTGGAACGAAAGTAGTAAATTATGACGTGGTTCCGAGAGCGATGTGAGGGAGGTGGTGACATTATAAATTAGCAATTGACTGCATTGAATAGATGATGTACGGTGAACACCGAACGAAGCCCAAACGAAATTCAAAGTCCGCGTTTGGTAGGCAACGGGCAACGCACACCAATCTAATAACGTCGTCGACCACAAGGCTCTCATAGAATGGTGAGCAGCGTTTTCTTTTCATCGTGCTTGCGAAGCTGTACCTTTTCACACTCCCTTTATCTTCTCATGCATGACTTTTTGGTTTTCCGAGAGATCCTGGGTGGATGGCGTAAATGTACTCCAGATGTATGGTCGTACTAACTGCCTTATCCTCAGGCTAAAGCCAAAGCAGCACCAACATCATCTGGTGGAGGAAAAGCAGCAAAGAAGAAGAAGTGGTCAAAGGGAAAGGTCAAGGACAAGGCGCAACACGCCGTCACCCTGGACAAGACCACCTACGATCGTATCCTCAAGGAAGCTCCAACCTTCAGATTCATCTCCCAGAGCATCCTCATCGAGCGACTTAAGATCAATGGCAGCCTTGCTCGAATCGCAATCCGGCACTTGGAGAAAGAGGGGGCGATCAAGCGGATTGTCCATCATCATGGACAACTGGTGTACAGTGCGTCTCGACCCTTGAACTTATGGGTAATGATATCTGATTTCGTGGTTTCCTCTAGCCCGCTCCACAACGAGCTCAGACTAAGACTCGTTCTCTTTAATCGTGATATATTCATCATGCACAAGTACCATGTATTCATTCGCCTAGCCACTCCAAAAAGAAAGCTGAGTGAGCTGTGATCACGGCGGCTCCCCTGTGTGACCCATCGTTGTTGAGGATAAGTGGTACTTTGAGGCTCGAAGTATGGCAAATAACAGCTGAATGTAAGACAAGATTTGGAGAACAGTCCAAAAATCTAATCACGCTTGTTGCTTGTTGTGAGCCATGCATTGAAGTCTGAGTAACCGCTCTTCACGTGATCTGGCCTGCCCTAAACACGGACCACCGGGTCCGTCCATCCGCATTCTGGTGCGAGTGCGCTCTCATAAAGTTCTTTGATTTGTGGCCATCACACCGTCTCGACTCTATTATCCCCGACTCCATCACGATGGAAGACGAAGTTGCTGCCCTCGTGTGTATATTTCCCGCTCTACGTAGTGTGCACGTAATCAGCCTTCTGTTTAGGTTATTGATAATGGTTCTGGTATGTGCAAGGCTGGTTGTATGTCACATCCCTCATTTTGATGTCTTTGCAACTAATTTTATTTCCCAGTTGCTGGTAAGAGTGGGTTCTTTGGCCTTGGGCCGTTTCAGATTAAGTTGTTCGTGAAGGCGATGACGCGCCTCGTGCCGTTTTCCCGTGTGTACGCCTCGTTCCTGCATAACCCGATGGCTTATTCGCGAATAGGTCAATCGTCGGCCGTCCTCGCCACCAGGGTGTCATGGTAGGTATGGGCCAGAAAGACTCTTACGTTGGGTCAGTAGCCGCGCTGCCGTGTGCCTGTAGAAACTTTGGCTCTGCTAACATATCACAGTGACGAGGCCCAGTCCAAGCGTGGTATCCTAACTCTGAAATATCCCATTGAACACGGTATTGTCACGAATTGGGATGACATGGAGAAGATCTGGCATCACACCTTCTATAACGAACTCCGAGTTGCCCCAGAGGAGCACCCAGTTTTGCTGACCGAGGCACCCCTTAACCCGAAAGCGAATCGCGAAAAGATGACCCAAATCATGTTTGAAACGTTTAATGCCCCCGCGTTCTACGTAGCCATTCAGGCTGTCCTGTCTTTGTACGCTTCTGGTCGTACGACTGGCATTGTGCTTGATTCCGGTGATGGCGTCTCGCATACTGTGCCCATTTATGAGGGCTTCGCCCTACCACATGCGATCCTACGTTTGGATCTAGCTGGTCGTGATATCACCGACTTGCTGATAAAGAACTTGACTGAGAGGGGCTACCCATTCACGACAACCGCCGAACGTGAAATTGTTCGCGATATCAAAGAGAAGCTCTGTTACGTCGCTCTTGATTTCGAACAGGAATTGCAGACCGCAGCTCAATCTTCGGCACTAGAGAAGAGTTACGAGCTCCCCGACGGGCAGGTTATCACGATTGGCAATGAACGGCATGTGATCCCACTTGAAAAGATGCAGTAAATCTGAACAAGTCTTGCATAGGTTCCGTGCTCCTGAGGCGCTCTTTCAACCATCCTTCCTTGGTCTAGAGGCTGCTGGTATCCATGAGACAACGTGAGTTGCGCGTGAGGTATCCTAAATTGCCTGACGAAGGAGTCTCGGCATAGATATAACTCAATTTTCAAGTGTGATCTCGATATCCGTCGCGACCTCTATGGCAACGTTGTACTTTCCGGTGGCACTACCATGTTCCCGGGGATTGCGGATCGCATGCAGAAGGAACTGACGTCGCTATCTCCTGCAAGCATAAAGGTTAAGATTGTTGCGCCGCCTGAGCGCAAGTACTCTGTGTGGATCGGTGGATCGATCCTCGCCTCCCTCAGCACTTTCCAGAACTTGTGGTGCTCAAAACAGGAATACGATGAGTCAGGCCCAGGAATTGTCCACCGCAGTCAGTCCCATCGTTCTGTGCAACTCGAGCGTAACTCACGGGCTAGTCGCAGAGTGCTTCTGAGCTCTTACCTTTGCTGTAGAAAGGTTATTCCGGCGTGAGGGCTGATGTTGGGTTGCGTTGATTTGAAATGCTTGCCTTTCATTCCCCTTTGGGCCTTTGTCAGTCGAAAAATATCAAAATGACCATATGTCTTTTTCCATCTCCATTGGTTGCAGGAAAATGACATTTGTATAAGCATTCATCTTACATGAGTTGCAAGGTGATTTGCAATTTTAGAGTGCACCATGCAAGATCCCCTGAAATTAGAATCTAGTGATTTTCAGACTCTGCAGGGCTTGGGGCTTGTCCCTGAGATTATCTAAGCATCAGAGTACACTAAGTATATGTCACAGTTCACAGGGACCATTGCTTGAAGTGAGCTGAAGGTAGTGTTGTGGTAGCTTGCAGCTTTTGACAGCTTAGCTGTCAATACCATATTGTACCAGGCCATTTGTTATGGTTATGGTGTCTATGTTTACCTTTCTTTCTTCTCACATACCCTCTTTGGGGTATTACTTACTTGGTTAGAGGCTGTGCTTGATTGTGGCTTGATTATCTTCAGACTTACTGTAGTGGTCTTGACTACTGATTGCTGACTTGCATACTGTACTGCTATTGTAGGATAGTTGGGTGCCCTCTTGTATGTATAAATAGGGCCCTGTAAGATGAACTGAAGCCCCAGCTTCAGCTTCATCCAGAATCACAGTTGTTGTTCACTATTCAGTCCTCCCTGTGTGCAAGGGATCCCCCTTCTCCTTGTGCATCATCTATTCATACCTCTAATTGAGGTACCATCATGCTACAGCTCAGAAGGGTGTAATCCTCTGAGCTAACTTGCATGCACTTTGCCCATTAAGCTTCACAAACCTTGTATCAAGGTTATCAGGAAAACCCATCTGGCCTTAAATTGCATTAGATGCTCCTTAAGGCTTGCTTCATTGCATTGTGGACATTGATAAGAAGATCCTTCTTCTTATCAATGTCCACAATGCAATGAAGCAAGCCTTAAGGAGCATCTAATGCAAAAGGCCAGATGGGTTTTTCTGGTGGTGTTGAAAGTGTTTTCACCCCAAAACACCTTCAAATCCTTTACACAGCTTAGTGAAGGTTTGCACTAAGGTACAGGTGATTGACAGATCATATCAATCCCCTTTTCCTTTGCACCTACACTCCCATTTGACCCACAGTCCCCTCATCATCATCTGCCACAGTCTATCCTCTTTTGGAACTGTGATGTTAAGGTTCCAAGTGGGACCTTTGTATGAAGTGTACATTGGGATTCGAGTTCGGGAATTGTGACTTGTAAATGAACAAGTTGAGGTTTGGTTCAAGAGCAAGACTTGTGTAGTTGACAAGTCAAGTTCAAGATCAAGGGTTTAGGGTCAAGGATGAGACTTAGTCTTATCATGGATAAGACTAAGGTTCAAGAGTTCAAGATCGTTGTCAGAGATGATGTTGAAGAGGGTTCTCTCAATAAGGTTTGAGGCAAGACAAGGTTCTAATAGATAGAAGATTTGGATTGCAAAACAAAACTGAGACTTAAGGTCTCAGTGTCAAAAGTACAGAGTTTATATACTAGAAGGGGCATAGCCCTATGATAAATATAGATCAAACTTGAAACAAATCTGAAACGAATCTAAGAAGGCAATGAAGTCATAGCCTTAAGGGCTATGACCTTCGCACAGCTTTCTGGTCTTGAAACATGATGCGAGAATCAGTGAGTCATCTCAGATCATGTGGCAGTTGCTTGAGGCTGTGCGGTGCTGTGCAAGGCAGTACATAAGTAAGTCTAAAGCAGTCTGAAACAAAGCGACCAGCAGTCCATTCACATAAGCAAAGAGTCAGCAGAAATGAGTCGTATGAAAAATAGTCTGCAACTGTCATGGTCACATGCCAAACTGTAATATGTGAACTCTGCCCATCATGTGTGCTGGCCCAAACTGCTCTGTCTCACATGATATGAACTTGAAGTGTACATCACAAGTCTATCCTTCACAGGAACTTGTGCTGCACATCTTGACTAGTCATTGGCATAAGTAGGAAGCTCACTTATGCCTCTGACTCACTGATACATGAGCTCACTTCAAGCCACAGTCTCTGTGAACTGTAACACCACATCTCTTCTTAATCTTGTGCCTCCACCATCAAAATTTTTCAGATGGCTCTTTCCCCCTCCTGCTGTTATGATTGCAGGCGACTTGTACACTGACCCACAGACTTTCGCATCATGTGCCCCAGACCGTCTCTTCCATATGTGCTTCATTCATCTCTTACGTCAATGCCTCGTGTTTGGATGGACATCGCATCACCAAAAATATTGAACTATGACATTGCTAGATATATGATGATCTTATCTATCTTGTCTGATTTGATC
>QLPA01004731.1:0-16657 GCA_003313945.1 Lactifluus pinguis | reverse complement strand
GTCTAGGTGCCAAACTTGGCAACTAGACGTGACTAGGTGACCTAGTCTAGTAACGCCAGTCACAATATCATTTTGCTGATGGTATCTAGTATGCCCGGAACGTACTAGTCGGCGTTACGCGCTAGTGGCGACCTGTTATATCCCTGAGTTGATCATAGTTTTGGTGACAGACTTGGTGCTTCAAGCTTCAAGTTTGGGACTGAGTCACGGCCGGAGCTCAGAACTCTTAGTAGGCTGTTCTGCCGGTCGCTCTGACTTTCAAGACAAAGCAAAGTACCGCTTTGTGAGAGTTGCATGGCTGCATGAGCATATCACGGCGTAATTACCCCTCCAAATTTAGATATTAGGATGGGCCTCATGGCGGCGTCTACCGCCACTCTCAGGGCTGAGCGTTTTTCAATCCCTCTTCAAACTGTACACACTGGCACTGCACGGCGATATGCCTGAAATTGAACTTGAAACCACCCATGTCCAAGATGGACAACCCACTCTCGTCTTGCCGTCTACAACTCAGGAAGAAGACCATCGACTCGGGAACTTGAACTGGCGGCGTTGGGCCCCGTTTCTGCCGATCGAGTTCAAGTTCAAGTTCAGGGTGACAGCACACTTCTTTTTCACCACGGTCGTAAGCGTGATCCTTGGCATTGTGAAGACAGCAAATCAGCATTCGGGGGGACCACTTGATTGGGTGGTAGTATGCCTACCTTTTATGTCAGCCCTCATCAGCGATGGAAGGCTGCTAAGCTGACGGTAGCCGCATGGTCACGGCACACAGATATGGCTTGCTTGCGGAGCTCAAGAGACAATACCCTGATAGTAGATGGCAGTGGTTCTTTGAGGGTGACTGCCTTTCTCCTATTCTGACATTTGTGCGTCATCCGTTTGTCCGATTTGGTGAGATAACAATTTATTGTAGTAACCACTGGCAACTTGAATGAGATGCTAACTGCATAGTCCACAGTGTTGATATCAGCAATTTGGACATTCTTCCTGTCTTTCCCTCTCAACAAAATAAATCGCGCCATCCTGAAGGAACTGCCACTAGCTTGGGATACTCCTATTGATTTTTTTGATGATGTCCACGTTTTCCAGGCCGTATCATCGGCAAGCAGTGTGTTCATGTTGACCTTACTTATGGCCATAGCGTTTGGTGCCTTCATGCGTGGCATAGAATCCATAGCATCCAGAATGCTAAACCATCTAGATCATAGGTTTGGTCACGACAGTGAGTCTTATATTAGTAACAGTATTTCAACCAAGCAGGTCTATGACATTCCATTGTTTAAACAGAGGTCAAGGGCCAACTTGAAGCTGTGGGCCATCTCACACTATACATGAAGGAAACTGCTCTTCTCCTGACACTGCCGATATCGCTGTGCTGGGCCACGTCCTCAACCATCTTTTTTTTCATGTTCAACTCTCGACTTGGAGAGCTCCCACAACCCCAAGCAATATTTGTCCTCAGTCATCTCCTTCCTTCCCTTCACTTCCAGTTCTCTCTCCACCTGGCAATTAACTGTTGGACATTTTGTAACAAATATACAATTTCTATGAGTGAGTGCTGTGGCATTTATTATTATTAAAAATGAATAAAGTGCTGACTTCATATGGTCTTTAGGAACTTCCACTTGGCTTGTCTTCTTATTTGTTGTGCCATCATTTGCGGTGTCCTTATATTTTGGTGAACAGGTGGGACTTGGAGCGAAATTTAGAAGTGTAATGATATGGTGTCGCTTTATTACGGTTCTCTCACTGTCTGGATCCCTGGCTGCCCTTCTAATCAGGTTGCGAGACATTATCACCCAAATATCAACAGCAGTAGGAGCCACCTATAATATTTTGGTCATGGTCTCATTTACTCTACTCAACATTGTGGGATTGGGTCCTTCGTAAATAAATATGATTCTACATACATGTGTAACCTTGTGCTTGGTACGGTGATACACATCGAGCGGTGATTTTGTGCAACTCTCCTGGCTATAGCCTACATCAATATTGAAGGGGTGTTCCAGACCGGAGCCCATGCCATATAATCGTCGTCGAAGAACTGGCAACTCGAGCCAAGGTGTAGAATCCGGGAATTTACTCGCAAAGCTAGCAAAGACCGAAAAGTTCATGGGTGATCCAAGATCGGCGTGAATCGAGTTACACGAATGACGTGCAACAACTCGACCGACATTCATGTGCTATCTCCTCAGGCTCCTTGCACCGTCGCACGCAACTGGATCTGCAGGTTACAACAACCTAGTGAGTGGTGGCCGAACACAGGAACCCGGGCCTTATCTAGTGTCCGTCAGTCACCGTTGCAATAGTTCAAGTCATACAGTATATCCAACACCAATGGACGACTCGGATTCCGGTCCGCATGGAAGGATTCCCGCGACCAGAGCACTAGCGCTGACTCGGAGAGCTCAGCAACCTGATGCGTCAGCGCGCACTTGAGTATCCGGAACAGGTAAATTTGCCAGAAACTTTTACAACGCGTTTTTATCATTCTTTGTCGATATGACGAATTGAAAGCCACGCGATTCTCCCCTACGGGGTTGAGAGACGCGTGCGTTGCGGTGGTGAGCGCGGGCCGATGTGGTGTGTCGCTTGGACGTGTGTTGTGCTGGTGTTTTTCTTCTGCCATGTCCGTCTACGTGTGTCGCCGAGATGGGCCCGGGGTTCTTCATGTGGTGGCGGAGGACGATTGATGGCTCGGGATAAGGTGGACACTAGTTTTGTATAAACGTGTGAAGACGTTCCATAATATTACAGAACTGAATGACTTTGCGCATGAACTTGGATGAACGCTCGGTGTAAATCGGGGCTCCGAGTCGGAGTCGGGAGCACGGGAAATTCGCTAGTTAATGATGTCACCCCAAGTGTTGAGCCCGGGCCGAGCAGCCTTCTGCAACGAAGATAATATGATAAACACCTTTTTGGAGAGGTGGAATCATTTCGCCCTCTGGTCTCTTGCCTCTTGGGCTATACGTTTTGCGGTTTGATCACCAAGCGCCAAGGTGTCCCATGTCGCACATCGTCGAAGTTGACCAAGTTATTGTCACTGCAATGTGCGCACAATTTAACTTATTCATTTGCTACTGAAATAGACATCACGCACTGGCGGCAACGCGCACCTCTGGAACGAAGTGGCTACTACTAGTGGTACAATTCTGGAATAGGACTCGAAGGGCCCAAGTCGCCACTTCCTTGAGTTGTTCAATAGCCCAAGTTCAATAGCCCAATTAAACTTGAAGCCCGGCGTCCCGATTAATAAGTAGCCTATTACTAGGCATGTCCGAGTCAGCTCAACACAACCAGTTTTCCACTTAGGCTGAACAAAAAGCTTGCAAGAGCGTCACGATCGTTGGGGACCACCACCGCCAAATACAAATACTGCCAGCCTTGAGCGCCTTTCAGTTCGGATGTAAAACACCAGTAAGACATACTAGCATCTCGCTAATTGAACACGACACCTGAAGGTTGAAGCTTCTGTTAGCCCTCTTTTCGTGTATCCAGTACGCCCGGAATATACTAGTACGCGTTACGTGGCGACTTGTTTATCTCCGACTCGGAGTTGATCATATTGGTGACGGACTTGGCTCTTCAAGCTTCAAGCTTCAAGCTTCAAGTTTGCGACTGCTAGTGAGTCACGGCCGGAGCTCAGAACTCTTGGGCTCTTCTGCCGCTCGGCCTGACTTTCAAGACATAGCAGTGTACCGCTTTGTGAACGTTGCATGGCTGACGGCAGACATGAGCACATCATGGCGTAAATACCCATCCAAATCTAGGTATTAGGATCGGCCTCTTGCGTCCGCCGACACTCTCAGGGCTGAGCCTTTCTTCAATCCCTCTTCAAACTGTACACACTGCACGGCAATATGCCTGAAATTGAACTTGAAACCATCCCCGGTGTCCAAGATGGACAACCCACTCTCGTCTCGTCTACAACTCAGGAAGAAGAGCATCAACTCGGGAACTGGCGGCGTTGGGCCCGGTGGCTGCCGATCGAATTCAAGTTCAAGTTCCGGGTGACAACACACTTCTTGTTCACCACGGTCGTAAGCGTGATCCTTGGCATTGTGAAGACAGCAACTCAGCATTCGGGGGGTCCACTTGATTGGGTGGTAGTATGCTTACCTTTTATGTAAAGCCCTCATCAGCGATGGAAGGCTGCTAAGCTGATGGGAGTGTGGTCATGGCACATAGATATGGCGTGTTCACCGAGCTCAAGAGACAATACCCTGGGATGTGGCGGTGGTTCTTCGAGGGTGATTGTCTTTCTCCTATTCTGACATTTGTACGCAAGCCAGTTGGTGAGTGTGCAGTGATATGATGATTTATTGTAGTAATCAATGAGATGCTAATGGCATAGTCCACAGTGTCACTCATACTTTTGTTTTTCTTGGCTTATTTCCCGCGTCTGAAAATTAATATCACCCGGACCATGACCAGAAAAACCTTCGATTTGGATGCTACACATTTCCTACCTGATTATCACCCCAGTTTCAAGTTTGTCCATGTTGTCCTATCCAATACACGCATTGCAAACTCGGTGTTTGATATAACCTCTATTCTGTGGGTTTCTTTCCTACCACTTGTAATATTGGAAAAGGTTTCAGATCGTGAGTCTTATAACATCATGATATCAATGATGGTGACTCACTGGCACATCTTATGAGCAGCTGTGGCATGGAATGATGCCGAGTCTGAGGGCTTGATATATGTGGTGCTGAATTTTGTCTCTCCTCTATTGCTGCTGGCATCACTGTACTCCACTATAACTACGGCCTTCTTTGTTTTCATGCTCAACCCCCAACAACCAAAAACAACATATTGGCTCTATTACTATGGACTTCCTATCATTCAACCCCGATCCTGCGTCCAACTGACGACTGTCTGTTGGACATTTACTTATAAAAACAAATTTTCTATTGGTGAGTGCCGTGTTATCAAAATGAATCAAGTGCTGACTTCAAGTTGGGCTGTATGGCTTTCAGGAACTTCCTTTTACCTTTGTTACTTATTTATGGTGCCAGCGGTTGTGATGTCAGTATATTCAAATGAACAGGTGGAAGTGGGGGTTGTAAGTGTAATGATATGGTGTCGCTTTATTTTGGTTCTCTCAGCATGCGGATCCCTGGCTGCCCTTCTAATCAACTGGCGTGGCTTTATCACCCTGGTATTACGAGTGCTGGGAGTCACCTATTATATTTTGGTCATGGCGTTAGTTACTCTACTCAAGGTATGGGGTCGGGTCCTTCCGAGTCGTAGATAAAATGTACATTTGCCAGTGTAACGTTGGACTTGATACATTGATAGCCAATCGGCGAATTCCTATGTGCATCTCTCGTATATTGAAGGGATTTTCCAGGCCAGAGTCCCATAGTCGACATCGAAGAGCTGGCAACTCGAGCCAAGCTGTAGAATCCAGGAAATTACTCACAAAGCTAGCAAGATTCATGGCGGTCCAAGTTTAGCACGAATCGAGTTACACAAATGATATTCACCACCGACCTAGTGAGTGGTGGTCGAACACAGGAATCCTTTCCGGTTTTCATTAGTCACCGTTGCAATGGTTTAAGCTATAAACCCAACACCACTGGACGATTCCAGTCCGCGCGGAAGGATTCCCGCGAACTGAGCACTAGCGCTGCTCAGCAACCTGATGCACCAGCGCGCACTTGAGCACCTAGAACTGGTATATTTGCGAGAGGCTTTTACAACGCGTTTTTATCATTCTTCGTCGATATGACGAATTGAAAGCAGTACGACGGACAGATTTTCCTATCTCTGGGCAGAGTACGTAAAGGGGGAGGACACTAGTGCATATCTTCGTCCTCTTCGTCGTCGCCATTCAACCCGGCCTTTTCGAACGCCTCTTTAGATGAATAGTCGATCCGCGCCCCGCGTGTGCGGCGCGGGAGGATCGCAGCAGGGTTAATACGCTGAGGGGGAGAGGTCACGATCAGCAAAAGAGGGGGGAGGGGGAGGGAAGAATCGGGTAAACACTAAATGAGTCTTACCTCGCCTTCCTCTTCCTCGTCCTCTTCCTCATCGTCATCCATCGCATCATCTTCCTCGTATTCATCTTCATCGTCATCCTCGTCGTCATCTTCGTCGTCATCGTCTTCTTCCTCATCTTCAACGCGGCGAGTTACGCCCTTTCCCTTTCCCTTCTCTTTACCGGGAGATTCAGGTTTGGTCGGGCTCTTCGAACGCCGCTTCGGACTAGCTTTGCCTCTGTTAATTATGGAATCATGAATTCGTGGGCGCGCGCGCTATCGCGAAGAGAAAAAATGAGTTGATAACTTACGCAGAGGATGTGGACTTTGGTGCTGCAGACGAAGACATTTTTTTTTCAAGTTATAGAACTTTTCGGTGGCGGGTTTGAACCGTTGGGATGGAGTGGATTGGAAAGACAAGAGCGACGCGTACGCGACTTGTTAGGCCCGTTAGGTGTCAAAGGCACACTTGTTGCGATGATAATAGGCGCGTTTGGTCAGACGTTCACACGGCCGCATCGGTGGCGGTTCAAGTTCATCCACGTTCGTTCATCGACAATTCATCAGTGAATCTACTGTATTGCGCTGCGGAAATTGTGAAGCGTTCTCTTCGTTGGAGACAACCTGTTGTGGGTAATAGAACAACTCGGCATACACACGTCTTCTTGATTCACTTTGAACCATCACTAGCCCGGGGCACATGCCTGCCACCTTTCTCAATGATCTCCCTCTGCTCATCCGGGCAGGTTTGTGAACCACTATCGTGCTGTGCCCGTATTCCGATGGCCGGGACTGCGAGCGTCTTGCGGCGGTTCTGTACGATCAGCACGCCGCAAATTACCTTAGAAAGTCGATCTTTCACCAACCAAGTACAATATGTTCGCTATTCTCACCGAAGCATCACCGCCACTGCGTCACTGATTTTTAAGCACCTCCACTGATTTTGATCTTCTAAAGAGCCCCCTTGCCTGAGTGAGTGCACGCGCTGCAGCTGCAGGACTTTGATGATGATGATGATGGTTGGCAACGGCCCCGTTCGTCTGCTGTTCGAGCAATCCACATCACCGACAAGCCCTTCTGCATTGCTCAAATGAATATAAATAAGGATTACTTCATCGTCGTGACGCTGAACTATCCAAAACGACCCGAAAGCAGTTCGGCTTGAAAGATCAACCCTTACATGTGATGGTTACAATGATGTTCTCGTCGCATAAAGCATTTCTTTTATATATAGGTAGACGGCCTCACCACATCACCGACGCTGAAATGAGTCATTACCCTATGGGGTCGGGCGCAGGCTCGTTGTTATCCTAGTCTCCATCTCAAAGTTCCTCGCGGAGATATGCTGTCATACGGTCCATGCCAATCATGGCTGACGAGGCGTCACGGTGACTCTTCTGGTTCAAGTTTGGATCGTGTTCTGAATAGGGCAGGTCAAACACGACTTAAACGACAGCCGCTTACCACACCCTGTCTCCCATCTTTCTGCATTTACTGGGACCTGGTTGTTGTGACTCTACGCCGACGGCTTTCTCTTTTTCTGTGCAGAGACAAGCTAGGCGAATGTACCCTAGGGATTGTTCACCGGGGCCGGTGCAACTGATAAATTCACGGAAATCGCTCGCCGGCCTTATCTAGAATGAAGTTGTTTGTCCCCACGAAGACTTATGTAGCTGATGCAACGCGCTCACAAGGAGTACGATGTGGAGCAACGCCCAGACGCATGTCACTCCTACAGTATGCTCACCGGCATCCTGACAGTGCTGAGGATACTTCGAGCGCTACCCCAAAATATATGTTGAGAGTCCCTGGTGATGGCATATGTAATAAAGAGACGGAAATGGAAGCTTTGGAAGAGCGCCAAAAAGAGCCGGAAGGAGGTCGATTGGCAAGACAATAGCTAAATATGCAGGGCAACAGATCGAGGGAAGACGGCTTTGGCTTACAATTGTTTGCGTGAGAAGAAAAAAACACATGGGCGGCGCGTCATGTCGTAACGTAGTGGTACTAGACACGAGTGGGCCGATTTCTGAGACAAGGACTCAAGGGACAGCCCTGGATTGACAAGCAGGAACATGAAGGAGGCCGGAATTGATATACAGTAGTGGCCGCATGATTGATCGCGCTCGCAGTGTACCCCAAAAAGAGTCCTTGTAACTTACTCTACCCTGTCCCTTTGATGGGGACCCTCCTCATTGTTGGTCCGCGGAATTACCACGGAATCACGTGTGATGTACTTTTGGCGATACCAAACAGCGCAAGTGAGGAAAAGGAAACGGCAAAAAGCACTGCTTTCACCTGCCTGGATCCGGTGACCGCACAACTACCCGTTTATAGAGATTACAGTGGTGAAACGCTGAACCGGTTCTCACTCGCTTCTTTGATCCTAGTATGAGCCGTGAAAAGTGGCACTGTCAGTGTGTGTCGCATGTGGTAGTCCGGTACCTGCGTCCCACGTCAACTGCTTAGAATGAGGTAACCAAGTCGCAAACGTTACTATCTATATTTTCGCATTTGGTAAGCCAAGGCTGCCAAGTAACTACGATAGATGCACGGGCGCTGATCGAATTCGGTTAAAAGGATGGGTTTAGAGCGCTTCTCACACCCCCCAACTTCTTTTCAACATGTCTGATACCAAGGAACCAATTACCTCCCAGCCTCAGGTATGCCTTCTTCCGTTTGTCTCTGGCGTTGAAATACTCAATCATCTTCGCGTTTTTTTTGGTTCCCCGAAGGCTACTGGTCAGATGGATGCGAATGTGGGTGGTAATAGGAACGCTCTGAACCGCGAAATCGGAGCAGACGGATTGCGTGATTGGAGCCATGGCCTGTTCGACTGCTTCAATGAATGTGGCCTCTGTACGTGGGGACAGACCGGCGCTACCAGCTCATCGCATACTGACGCTTGTCTTCCTCGCAGGCTGCTGGGCCGTGTGGTGCCCATGTGTCGTCTATAGCAAGAACAAGCAACGTCTTCACCATTTGCGCACTCAAGGGACTCCTCTGCCAGGTGGTGGTGAACCACTCACTGACGACACCTACATTCATGGCATCATAACCGTCTGTTGTGGTGTTGGTTGGATCCTCCAGGTTTGTTCAGATGATGACAAGTCTGTATATAGGCTCACCGTGCACGCAGATTACTACTCGCTCCGAGAACCGAACGCGCTACGGCATCCGTGGCGGCGTTGTTGGTGATTGCCTCGCCTCCTGGCTTTGTCACCCTTGCGCGCTCACCCAAGAACGCCGGGAAATCGAGCTGGAAGAGGAAACTTTGTCCTAAAGGTCATGCATGCCGCCAGTTGTACCCTGATTGACACATTAATTACGGTGATCAAATGGAGTGTTCCTTTGTGTGGCTCAGATGTACGGTATCTACTGCTTCGCTCACAAATTTACTACCAATGAATGTGGGTAACCTATACTACTGAGTGAGTTTCAAGCATGTTTAAGTACACTTAAGCACTTTTAAGAGCATTTTAAGCAAATATATTTGAGATTAAATACAAGCATCAATAACTAGAAAAGCGCGGGAAACGCAAGACGCGCGAAAAACGCGTGAAACACGAGACGCACAGGAAATGCAAGATTTCTGACTGAGCCTCAGGATCTGATTCTCGTCCAATATCTTTTTCTGTGCAGAGACAAGCTAGACAAATGTACCCTAGGGATTGTTCACCACTGGCAGGGCCGGTGCAACTGATAAATTCACGGAAATCGCTCGCGGGCCTTGAAGTTGTTTATCCCCACAAATACTTATGTAGCTGATGCAACACGCTCACAAGGAGTACAATGTGGAGCAACACCCAGACGCAAGTCGCTCCTATGCTCGCCAGCATCCTGACAGCACTGAGGATACTTCGAGCGCTACCTCAAAATAGTATATGTCTCTGGTAATAAAGAGACGGAAATGGAAGCTTCAGTTTGAAGATCGCCAAGAGGAGCCGGAAGGAGGTCGATTGGTAAGACAATAGCCAAATACACAAGGCAACAGATCGAGGGAAGACGGTTTTGACTCACAGTTGTTTGCGTGAGAAGTAAAAAAACATGGCGGCGCGTCATGTCGTAGTCACGGTGGTAGACACGGTATTTTCAACTTGGGCCAATTTCCGAGACGAGGACTCAAGGGACAGATGAACTTGAAGGAGGCCGGAATTGATATACAGTAGTACTACCTTGTCCCTTTAATGTTGGTCCGCGGAATTAAAAAGAACCAAGGAAATCACGCTTAATCACGTGTGATGCGGCACCTTTAAGATTTGGATTTGATTTTATGGCACCACCAAACCAAGAAACGGCCACTGCAAAAGCACTGGGACATCGCCTCTGATCGTCTATGCTTTCGCTGGCACCTGCATGGATCCGGTGTTTGACCGCACAACTATCCGTTTATAGCAATTAGTGAAACGCTGAACCAGACGACGCGAAAGGCATCTCCGTTTCCTCTTTGATCCTCGTGTGAGCTGTGAAAAGTGGCACTAGTACTGTCAGTTGCCAGTGTGTCGCATGTTGTAGTCCGGTACTTGCGTCTAACGTCTGCTTGAAATGAGATAACCAAGTCGCAAACGCTACTATCTATATTTTAGTACCACGATAGAAGCACGGGCGTTGATCAAATTCGGTTATAAGGAGCCTGCGATACGCGGCTTCTCACACCCCCCACACCCCACTTCTTTTCAACATGTCTGATACCAGGGAACCAGTTACCTCCCAACCTCAGGTATGCCTCCTTCCATTTATCTCTGGCGCTGGAATACTCAATCATCTTCGCATTTTTTTGTTCCCCGACTCGGAAGGCTACTGGTCAGATGTATGTGAATGCGGGTGGTAATAAGAACGCTCTGAACCGCGAAATCGGAATAGACGGAATGCGTGATTGGAGCCATGACTTGTTCGACTGCTTCAATGAATGTGGCCTCTGTACGTGGGGACAGACCAGCGCTACCGACTCATCGCATACTGACTCCTGTCTTCCTCGCAGGCTGCTGGGCCGTGTGGTGCCCATGTGTCGTCTATAGCAAGAACAAGCAACGTCTTGACCATTTGCGCTCTCAAGGCACTCCTCTGCCAGGTGGTGGTAAACCACTCACTGACAACACCTACATTCACGGCATCTTAACCATCTGGGGTAATCATGGTTGGATCCTCCAGGTTTGTTCAGATGATGACAAGTCTGTATACGATCTCACCGTGCACGCAGATTAATAATCGCTCCGAGACCCGGATGCGCTACGGCATCCGTGGCGGCGTTATTGGTGATTGCCTCACCTCTTGGCTTTGTAACCCGTGCGCGCTCACTCAAGAACGCCGGGAAATCGAGCTGGAAGAGGAAACCTTGTCCTAAAGGTCATGCATGCCGCCAGTTGTACCCTGATTGACACATTAATTACGGTGATCAAATGGAGTGTTCCTTTGTGTGGCTCAGATGTACGGTATCTACTGCTTCGCTCACAAATGTACTACCAATTTCAGTAGAGAATGTGGGTAACCTATACTATGAAAGACGGCCGACAGAAAAAGTCGAATAAACTGTACGTGTTGCATACGGCAAAGCACAAACACGACCACACGACTAATATTTACGTCATATGGTTAGCCGATCGGCATCTACTTGTAATCACGCTCTGCGCCTGTTTTCTCTTTGCTGATATCTGGCCGCACGTTTCATTTTGGACTTGTCACATGTCGTCTACAATCTCAAGTGATGGACGATAATATTCCAAGCATTCTTGAAGCGTGAAAAGTGGCTTTCGATCAATCAAGACGAGGGGTACCTTTCACGCCTCCCAAGCCACAGGCCTGAAGCTTATACCGTCGACTCCCATGTGGAGCCAATGTGGTACTTGCGTGGATGGTAGGTTTAGCCGAAAATCATCACGATCATGATGGGTGTAATATAACTTAGTGTATGGACAGATACATGCGCGCTGCGCTGATCAAATTTCCTTATTGTAGATAAGGGATGGAATTCGGGATCTTTGGAGTTTGGTCTTTCTCAACCCCGAGATTCTCAAATATGCCTGATCCCAAGGAACTAAGTAATGTCCAACCTCAGGTGTGCATCCTTCCAAATTATATCTGGAGCGGAATATACTCAATCACTTTTTTTCCTGAAGGCGATTGGTCAGATGAATATGGGTGGTAATAAGAACGCTCTGAATCGCGAAATTGGAGAAGACGGAAAGCGTGCATGGAGTTACGGCTTGCTTGACTGCTTCAACTATAACGCACGTGGAATTTGTACGTACTAGTAGGACAGACGAACTCTCATCGCACTAAGACTTTTTCGTCTCGCAGGTTGCTTAGCGGTGTGGTGTCCTTGTGTCGTTTTTAGCAAGAACAAGCAGCGCCTTAATAGTTTGCACTATCAAGGCACTCCTTTGCAAGATAGTGGTGAAACATTTACTGTTGGTTGCTACTTTTACGGCCTCTTGTTTCCCTGTTGCCAAGGCTGGGGCCTACAGGTTTGTTCCGATGGTGACGAGTCTGCGATTCGTTCTATCTCACAAAATTACATAGGTTGATAGTCGCACCACCATCCGGGACCGATACGGGATCCGCGGCAACTACCTTGGTGATTTCTTCACTTCCTGGTTCTGTAGCCCGTGCGCGCTCACGCAGGAACGCCGGGAAATCGAACTGGAGGAGGCAAGTCTGCCCTGAGGACGACTGATTACTCTGAAGCACACGGTGACCGATTGTACCACCTGCCCTATTCCTGTACTTGTAGTATCGTGTGATGTACATTACTCCTTCGCTCATAAATTAACAAAAACTAGATGGTGAAAAGGGACGACTCAAGAAGTACCACTAGTCATCGGCACGTGATAACTGCGATCGAAACCCCGAAGAAGCGAAGCGAGATGTTCAGGCAGGAGTAGCAGTTAGGCAGGTATGTCATCGAGTGATAGGACATGATCAAGTACTGGGAGACCAAGAACAGGCGCGCGCGATGTCGCATGACGCAGATGCGTTCAAACAAGGGAAGACTGACTGGAAGAGTGCGAAAGCCAACCACCAATCTTCAGCTCGGTTCTCGTGTCAATGATTGTTCACAGTGAGATACCGATTGGAATGTTGCAAGTGGAGACCACCCCTGTGGTCACTACTTGTTTACCGGGAAGCATATACATGGTGAAAAGACAACGTGATGAAATCGAAATCCATGTGCCGAGCTACCGATCAACTGTCAATGCACTCACCAGGAGAGCGACTGTTGTCATGTGGGCCACGTTGCGCAACGTGGTGTTAGGACGGAGGTGGAAGTCCATAGAAGGGGCACAAAATGAAAAGGGGCGTCCTAAAGGAGGCCGAGGATCATTTCAGGTAGCGTGATAAGAGACACCTTCAATTGTAGCCGTGTCGGACGTAGGGCGGTTTGTTGTTGTCAACCATAAATTGCTGCAACATCTCTGACCATTGCATGCCAAAGTTTCATACACCAAAACGACCTGAGAGGTAAGATAAAGACGCGTGAGAATTCCGCAGCCGAGGGACGAAGGATGGTGCAATTACCAAGAGGGGATATCAACGTGTGTGAAGTGTACTAGGGGCGATCCTCATCACCAGGAACATAAAGTCTAAGACACAGCAGGGAATTCCATTCCACAGAATTCTTCTGATGCACGCGAAAGTTGGCGGAGCCTTCCGCATAAGGTACTTTCCGCGGTGAGGAGTGCCGCGTCGGCAAAACGGTGGTTAATAGGGTTAATAGAGTCCTAACGTCAATGAGGTAACCTCTGCGAATCAAGAGTAGACGAAAACAAGAAATCGCCCCTTGCAGATAGATGGTGACAGCAACGGAAAGGTAGGAGATGCGAACGGAACTCGGTTGAGAGAAATACAGTCAGTCACGCGGCAATAAAAGGAGGCAGGTCGAAAGAGGCAAAGCGGCGTGGAAGACCACAAGGAAAGAACACGACACGGTAACTTCCAGCGCTTCGTTGCGATATCACACATCGCTTTCTATCACATGGCCCACAGATAGTGGAGCTCTTCATATTTGTATGCACGCCGGGCGCTGATCTGGGTACAAGATTTGCATAAAAGGACACGAGTTTTAAGGGATTCGTTTTCTCAACCTTGCTTTCAATCTCTTTCAGCATGGAAGAAGTCAAGACTCAACCTCAGGTACATATTCCTTCCGATTACTCAAACTATTCTTTCTCAGTTCCTTTTTTTTTTCTTTCCCGAAGGCTATTGCCCCAATGAAAATAGGCGGCAATAAGAATTCTCTGAATTGTGAGATCGGAGCGGATGGAAAACGTAATTGGAGCTATGGCTTGTTCGACTGCTTCGGTGAATGTGGCCTCTGTACGTAGGATATACCGACTCTTCCCAGCCCATCCAGAGCCTACTAATCCTCCTAGGCTGCTGGGCCGCCTTTTGCGGCTGCGTCGTTTATGGCAAGAACAGGCAGCGTCTTCATTATCTGCAGCGTGAAGGCGCCGCTCTGCCCGGTGGTGGTGAAAGATACGCAGACCACTGCATGATTTACGGCTTGTTAGCCCCTTGTCACCATGGTTGGGTCCTGCAGGTTTGTTCGGATGTTGAAAAGTCTCGGCTTGGAATCTAGCAACTAACCGAGCGCCCAGGTCAATCAACGCACCGAACTCCGAGAACGCTACAACATCCGTGGCAGCATTTATGAGGACCTCTTCAGTTCCTGGTGCTGCAGGCCATGCTCTCTCACGCAGGAACGCCGGGAAATTGAGCTGGAGGAGATGAGTTTAAGCAGGGAGGAGGCTTAAAATGGAGGATGAAATAATATAAGTGTAATTACATAATAAGCAGGAAGTGCCTGGTGCCGCGACGCCCGGGACGGGATGGGAAACGTGCCTCTTATTCGCCTCGTCGTCGTCGTCGTCCTTGTCGTCGTCTACTTCTCTTCCCTTTCTAATCGCAATGGTAAAGCTGTCTCTTCCGACATGGGACAGAGACAAGTCTCAATTTCAGGCTGGCACTTCCTTCACTCCTTCCTTTGCTAGCCGCTTTAAACCTTCTGTCTCACCGACTACTACTGCTCTCCTTCGTCGCTTCAAATCAACCGATTCGGCCTCACAGTCAACCAGCCACCCTTTGATGACCCTGCGCTTGTCTTCACCCTCCTTCTTGGATTCCTTTGTTCATGACGGTTCATCCGATAGTCCACTCTATGTCATTGATACCGAAAACAACGTCACCAAGGTCCGTAGGTCCGATCAGAAAGGTTTCGTCAATGTCTCTCGTGTGCGCTGGTCGGAAGATCGACAAAAATTATCATCAATGCTCAAAACCAAGGATCTTACTGGCGTAGAGGTCGTATTTGGCAAAGGCACTTGGAAACCTGCCAATGAGTTTCTCGGCAGTTCCTTATCAAAGTCCGTCTTTCCTCTTCCCCATCTATCATCGCCAACCTGACATTGTATGTTAGTTACCACAAATTCTACATCCCTCACCATCCGCACAGTCTGAGATGGAAGCGCTCGGGTTCTCATTATGCCGTACGTCGTTGTCAATCAAGCACGTCCACCCAATCCCCCTTATATGTCCATCTTTGTAGTGTACAACAGAGACCGTCAAGGGCCCCGTGGCTATATTAGAACCAGCTATGCAACGAGAATTTCCACAATTGAAGATCCTAGACCCTCTCTTTCGGGTAGGCACAAGTCGTCCTCAGCGCATGCATAACGGTCTTCCCCTTAGTTTATTGGACTTTTTGCTCGTAACCGCCATGCTATTGGTCACACCCACTGACGAATGGATGAACGTCACCCGTACCCACCCATCCGAACCCTTACCGGATGCCGGGAAAGCCTCGTCTACCACATCCCTCAACGACTCGCGATCCTCGGACCCTGGCCCATCTTATGGCTCTCCTCCGTCCGAAACTCCATATGTGGAACCCCCCTCACACTCCTCGGAGTCCACCCCAGCGATAGAACGTTGGCGTGCTAGCATAACATCTCGTCATAGAGATATCAACCAGTCTCCTGATGGAGACGGCATAGATGACCGTTCAAGTACAACGGCATCTCGGACAACGAGTCGCTTGTCTTGTCATACCGACATACAATCAGCGACGCAACATGTACCCAGTCTATCTCTACGAGACGGTCATTACGCGTACTCCACTTCCTCTCTCTCGCTACTCTCTCGCGTCCATTCCTCTCCCCAACCTGTTCATCGAAGAACCCGTGAGCTACCAGTACCACCATTACCATCTTCTCAGGGGCACGCCTATGGCCATGGACCACTTTCAGCGATGTCTCATGCATCACATATGTCATACATGACGCATAGCCAACCCTCGCCCGACACACTAACTTCAATTCCGCCTCTTCCGACCTCTTCCGCTATTTCTCCACAACATTCATTACGACCCCTTGTCATAGATCCAAGCGCAGTACCCTCGCGCCGCATCACTACGTCGAGCATACACTCACGCTCGCTTCCTACCCCTCCTACCCCATCGACATCAAAACCGCGATCAACCCTACCTCTTATTCCCTCTAGATCCGCGGTTACCTCCGTCCCATCAACTCCCCTACCTACACCGATCCCACCTGTGCCTCAACACCGCCTCCTGTCTCGCTCACGGTCCTACTCGCATCTCCAAAATGCCTCCATCTATCCCGATTCTCATCACGAGTACGAGTTTCCCGTTAAAGCACCGCCGAATTACGACG